>JAKTVK010000218.1:0-80580 GCA_030557155.1 Petasospora amylophila | reverse complement strand
ATATGGTATCTCCGTTGTCAAAGGACATCAATTACCAAGTTTGATGGCCGGTTTAGTTGCTGTTTCCACCATTTGC
The DNA here is from genome assembly GCA_030557155.1 of Petasospora amylophila. Taxonomy (NCBI): domain Eukaryota; kingdom Fungi; phylum Ascomycota; class Saccharomycetes; order Phaffomycetales; family Wickerhamomycetaceae; genus Petasospora; species Petasospora amylophila. The sequence goes on along the minus strand of JAKTVK010000218.1, from coordinate 80,504 downwards.
TGGGTGTTAATCCTTGTAGAAGTTCTCCATGTGTTTATCCATTGGGAATATTATTATTGGGATAAATATCAGACCCCATCAACACAACCAGATGTCGTGGTCGGGTCACAGAAGCAAGATGAAAGGTTGCCAAACTACGAGGAGGCCACCAGAGGCGGGTAATATACATGATTTATACGAAATGTCTCTAAGTAGTAATGCCTAATAATACAAGTGCATGTTCGTGACCAAGCACTGCCCTTGGCGATTGGACATATAAAAGAAAGGGAAAGACATCGAAGATTCTTTTTACCGGTTTGTTCCATACCAGTGAAAACATGAATTTAAGATCCACTGATTCATTCGACAATTTTAAGACCCCGAGAAGGGTTTTCACTTGCGTGGCGGCGTTTATGTTAACGTTACATACTTTACTATCCATCATCGTTTATGCTCCTCTTCGTTCGAATAAACTCTTCCGAATCAACTTCCAGTACATCAATGCTACAAATGTGTTCTATCCGGCTATCTCCAACGCTTATAACACTTCATTATTACCTGATTTAGGTATCGAGGACACCACTTTACATGATGCTTATGATGTGAGTTTGTGGGGTTATGGAGGTGTCGGTTTCAAATTCCATAAAGACAGGCAGTATGACTTGTCCATTGATGAGATGATCCTTAATGAGACACCAATCATCAACGGTACCATCCAATTGAACAGTGTTGACGATATCGTGCTTCCAGCAAATCTGCCATCAGATAAGTCGTTGAAGTCCGAATCCAAATCCACCCGCGAGGTTTTAACTGCTATTATGGCAATCAGCTGTGTCTCTTTCTTCATCTTTTGGTGCAGTTTCCTTTATGATGTCATATATCACCCACCACGTTCAGGTGGACTCCAGATATATGCCATCAATCTTTGTATTGTGGTGGGTCTTCACATAATGATTACTATTGTCGCAAACATTGCTCAAAAATCAATCAAATCACCTGTCAGGTCCATAAACAAGGCATGCAGTAAGGATTATCTCACCTACCATATCTACATTGACAAGGGAAATCAATTGCCGAGCTTGGTGGGTTGTTTATTGGGGTTTTCAGTGGTCTGCAGTGTCTTGCTTGCAGCAGATGTACAGAGCATAGTTTTACAAGGGGATGACACCAAAGATTCTCGTCAAGAGGTGGAAGAGCAAGCAAGTTCCGAGACTGCTTCACAGCTTGTTGAAGAAACTTTCTCAAATGTCGATTCACCGGAAGTTTCTCGCCCAGTGGCACAAGAGGATGAAGAATTACCAAAGTACGAAGATAACAGGCCTCCAGATTATACCGCTGCTACGAGGAACTGGTAAGCATTTGTGTATGGTCTAATATATTTCTTTTTTTGTTTCAATACACTTACATACTCCACCAATGTAGCTTCAGAAAGTCTAAAACATGGTTAGTTTCTTTCTGTAGAACAATCAAACAACAGGCAGAGCGCTCTTGACCTGTACTGCACACGCTTTGAAGCGGGCGGCGTTTCTTCACCAATAAACGCTTGGGAATGAAAATAAAAGTACAGTATGTATTAATAAGACCTGTAGATTCACCATTATGCCTATTTTATGGTGCAAAAAACAAAAATATAAAGTCAATAAGCTTCCAAAGTTGATATATGAACTCTTTAGTTCATTTTCCTGCTGCTTTAAATATTAATTTTTGCACTCCCAAAAAAACCCCTTTTCAGTATAAAACTATCATGTAAAAATACAACAGATAAATTCATATATTTTGCTCTTTGAAACTCTTCCATTTTTTAAGTATATATGGAAATTTAAAAGTTTGAAGGAAAGTCGTGGTGTTTGGGTTTTCACGGAGATAGCACGGAGATAAGTAAACATCCGGACACCACGAAGATGATGCAGCTAGGGTTGTGCAAGACATGTACTTTTCGCGCCCAGCATGTCGCCGACATGATGTCGCGACATGCCATTGCCGACATGGCTCTGACATGCACTCCGACATGGGGGTACACCCGGACACCACTTACGTAAGCAGACCGGGGGCCCCAGCTAGTAGCTACTGGTCCCAAATGGGTATCTCCAGGTTACCCGGTCGTGGTGTCCGGATGTATTCATGTCGGTTCACATGTCGTCTCGAGTCCAGCTCAGTCCTCCATGTCGCCGACATCATGTCGCCGACATCCCTCCCGACACATGTCGCCGACATGCGGATGTCGCGAATGATGTCTTGCACAACCCTAGATGCAGCTAGCTGCAGGGTTTTCTGTCTAAATAATAGACCGGTACCAGTTTTACCCATTGATGTTGATTCAATTTCCGGCGGTGACTTTATGGTCCTGGAATGGAATTTTGAAGCGAAGGCCATGCTGGGGGCGAGGCCCGTAAATTGTTTCCCTCCACAGAGCTCGTATATACATGCCGGAACTCCATCTTAGCGACTGCATGCGTCAAAGTGTGGGGTTGTCTCATAACCAAAAAAACTGAATACTACGATTTAGTTGATGCTTCGTAATTGTAGTCTCATTGTATTGAGTATAAGAGCTCATTCTATCTTACAATGAGTGGCGATCAAATAACATGGGACAGAAACATCACCGGAAGGGGAGGAGGGTGCGGGACAGGAAATACACCTAGGCCAGAAATCAGGGAGTCTCAGAGAAATATTTAAGGTGATGAATTCTCGTTTAGAACTATTCAACTCTTTTCCTTCCTAGATCATCATCAGTAAAAGCTACTCAATAAGAGGAGGACAACATGATTTTGCATTTCATTCCCATCAACCCAGTGGTTGGTGATGCGAGCATCTGTAACTACGACCCAAAGTATAGGGAGATCATCGAGCATAAAGAGTGCTGGAGAGGAACATCAGAAGGTAAGAATTTTGCAGAAGAGCGCGGTTACCGCATGATGAAGTACGCCTGTGGGTCGTGTATCCAAGGCCATAGATCCGGAAGCTGTAGACATTACTACAAGCCCTTGTTCTTTGTGAAGGAGAGAGGCCAAAATGTCCAGACTGCTCATCATAAGTATGTCCAGCCTATGATTGATCCAAGTACTCAGCTCATGTTTGCGGAACCTTTGAAATGTGAAGTTACTGGGAAATATATTATCAATTGTAATTGTTCCAAGAAGAACGGTGCCGATTGTGCAAGTGTCAGAGGGATCATTATCCAGAACAACTTCCTTCAACTTTTAGCCTTCTACGTTGGTGAGCAACAAGTACTCGAGAATAAAGAACACCTTGATGTTGTAAATTATATGGCATCTTCCCTTGATAGACACCCATACAGAAGATGGCAAATCGCTACTGGAAATTTTGACCGTCCTCTCGCTGGTGGATCTTTAGAGGGACAACTAAACAGAGATGACTTCCTCGCTCAGGAAGCTGATTTCGAAAATGCAATTGGACCTGAAAGAACCATCAAAGCTAGAGAGTTCTTGGAGATTGAAGATGAGAAAGAACTATTGTCCAAGTTGAAGAAGCAGACAAAGGAGACAGAGAGAGCTGATTCCATTCCTAAGACAAGACTTATCAACACCGAGACAGAGATCAGATATTATCCAAATCATCCCTATCATATATACAAAACTCTGTTTGGCTGGGAAGATACACTTAAGACTTTGCAAAATAGACTGAATCAAGAAAAGTCCAATGCTAGTGAGCAGCAGGAAGCCATCAAAAACTTTAAGAAGCTGATGAATGTGAACAAGCTTAGAAGACAGAGAGGCCTTCCAATGCTTGAGGACTTTGAGGATGGCGAGAACCAAATGGTATCTGGTCAACCAAACTCATTGAAAAGATCCAGATACCAGATGCAGAGCACCAACCACAAGAAAGGTAAAGCCTCTCCAGTGGAAACATCAGCCAACCAGCAGCGCCATACTCACCCTTACTACTCGAACAAGATGGTAAAGCTTCCAGAGAACCACACTCATCCAGTACACGCTTTCCCCAAGGCACCAGAGTTTACATCTGTCAACGATGATGTTAATTTTTATCCAAATGGTACTTGCTCACCTCGAGCTCTTGATAAGACAAACTCTAACTCTTTGCCCAACTTACAGACAGTGAATACCACAAACTTTGAAGGACTGTCGAGTAATGATGTTTGTCATGGAGAAGGGACATCAACTCAGGTTCAAGCTCCAAGTAACGTTGAATTCACCCAGGAAGACTGGGAAGAGATGAAACGTGTCCTTGATTGGAATATGCAAGAGTTGTCAGGATCCTCAGAATCCGCTTCAGCATCTGAAGGGGCTCCAGGTATGGTGACTCCATCTCCTCCAATTCAAGTGGAACAAGTGGAACAAGTGGAACAAGTGGAACAAGTGGAACAAGTGGAACAAGTGGAACAAGTGGAACAAGTGGAACAAGTGGAACAAGTGGAACAAGTGGAACAAAATCAGGACGATTCCCAAGAACAGCTCGAAGTCGCTGGAGACTTAGATGATTGGTTCGATTACTTTGTGGAGAACAACCGGCAAGAAATTGAAGCCATTGAAAGTTTCATTATCGATCGGAACGCTAATGAGCAGCAGCAACAACCTGAAGTCATCGAGAACAATGGCTGGAACACTAATGAACAGCAGCAACAGCCGGATACCTTTATCGAGCAAAATGACAATTCCAACCTTGAAACTGCACTAGCTATTGCCCCAATTGGTCAAGAAGAAGATGAATCCGACGTATTTAAGAAAACTAATGATTTTTTTGAGGATTTCCTCATAGATCATGTTGATTTTGAAAGGGCTAACGCCGAGGTTAGTTATCAGTGATTAGACATGGAGTATTTACCTTATGATATATTCTTTTAAATTACCAAAAAAGTAGCGCTAGGCGTATGTAGTAAGAGTAGGTCATTCATTCGTAACAAAGAGTGTATATAATGCAATTACTCCACTCTAGGGTAGACAGGAACGTTCTGTCCATGTGGAATAGGATAAGTCTCACGATCATTGGTGATTGGGTACTGTGCCAATTCCTCATCATCGAACTCTCTATTTGTTGGGATAGCAGCCTGGTTGTTCTCATCAACAAGTGTCTCTTGTCTTTCTTGAGACACTGGTGTCTGTTCACCAAGGGGCACTTGTTTTTCTTCAGAGTTACCAAAGTTTCTTTCATACAGGTAGAACCCATACTTGCTCCAATCGTGGATGTATGGTTGGTTTTTATGGTGCTTCTTTGCAGCTGGGAAGAGGTCCCATGCAAAGACAAGCCATAGGAAAGTGTACCAGAAGGCCAAGATCCATTCAAAGACACCACTGGTGTCATTGCTACTAACAGCTTCGAAACAGATGGCAAAGACAGCTGCAAGAACGGTCCAAAAGAGCTTCAAGTAGAACGAGATCATGAACTTGTTCATGCGTTTGTGGGAGACATGGATACGTTGATAGTTCTTACCCATCTTGTAGTACTGCACCAAAATTGCAATCATGGAAAAGAAGACAGCAACGATGAAGATACCCAAGAAAACGTGATGTGCCCTTCTAAATCTCTTGATGTTGAAACAGGAACAGAGAAGAATACCAAGCTGGCCAATGGCACCGAGAATGACACCGGCAAACAAAGCGTTACGCTCATCCTTCTTGAACCAATATTGCAACTTACCGGATTTTCGAAGTCTGTACTCTGTCAAAATGGTGAGCACGTAGAAAAGTCCCTGCCAACCGGAACAGGAGATGAAAAGAGGTTGAAGATTGGTAGCACCGATGTGTGAGATGTAAACAGGGTCTTGTTTATATCCGATGAAGGCGTAGATTGGATGGCCTTGGACACCCCAGCACGTCAACATGGCGATGAGCATTCCTGTCCAAGGAACCATGCCGATGATGGGTATAAGGAAGTAGTAGTTTTGCAACCCGAACATTGTTGAGATGAAGAGAGAAAGAAAGAAAGAAAGGGTCGTGTGACGGTAACAAAAGATTGTGATCCAGCCTTCAACCAGTGATGGGCTTTTGTATGTGAAGAAAGATGATGTGTATAAATGTCTATGTGAAATGAAATTTTGTGGTGGACGACGTTAAAGTTTGTCAACTTTGCTCTCTTATAGATGTTTGCTGTGCCTCGTTGTGGCAATGTATGCAATGCAGTTCGGCTTTCGGGCGATGAGGCTCGGACTCACCCGAATACGTCATTTTGACGGATTGAAACACAGCTAAAACACTCAAAACCTCCTTATGGAGCCCACTAATCAATTCATACAAATCTTTTTGAGAAACGCCCAAATTGGAGTTATAAAAAAATTGGTTTGACCGGTGGAGAAGTGGAGCCCCGGGCGCCCGACAACCGCCGATGAGTTCCGAGGGCACACATGTCACGTGCGTCTTGGTCGGAAGTCCGCAAAGGTGTGAGCGCGCGCGACGCGTAAACTAACTTCCCTTTGTTGTTGTTTTTCTTTTTGTTTGAACACACCGATCTTTTAATCAACACAGAAATCACCACAGAAACCGTCATCACAATGTCACAGAAGTACTCCATCACGGCCGGCTCACAGGGGAACAGGCGCAAGTCCGTGTTCACCTCCTCGTTGAACAACGCGTCCATCTCACAGGCTTCTGCCCAGGCCATCGAACTTGAAAGACTCGAACAAGAGATCACTTTGGCTCTTCAAGGCATTGACAAATCATTCGCACAATCACACAAGATCATCAACGACAAGCTCATACCCATTGTCAAGAGATACCACAGCGAGTCCAAGAAGGTTTGGAGCGGTGTTAACTTCTGGAAGACTTTCCTAGAGACAAGTGCTAATGTGGAGTTGCGAGGTTATGAAGAAGCTGTTCAAACGGAGCTGGACGCGGAAGAGTCATCTGAAGCTAGAGAAGCACCATATGGTCAAGTCGATGTGTCCATGGGCGACTCTAACGAACAGATGAGTCCCGTCAAGGTCACCACTGCGGGAACGAATCAAGATGTTCTCATGGAAAGCACAAATCACACCGCTCATGAGTTTCAAAAGAGGTACAACGAGCATTTACGTGACCAGGCAAACCCGGGTTCCACGGCTTCCATTTCCAATGGTCAAAAAGAGAATCCGATCATGCCAAAAGTCTCTAATCCAAACGTTGGATTTGATACAACGGATAGCATTTTACCACCGATACCGGTGAGTGCCAATCTCTCCAACACAAACAATGGCACAGACGTGAATCAGACAACACCAACTCTCATTCGTACCAACACCGATACCGATTCAAGACACTATGTGATGCATCATAACGGTGATACCAACTACAAGGTTCAAGTCTCTCCACGCAAGAAGCATCCACACGAACCTGCGGTTAACTCCCTTACACCGAAGAAGCCATCTAACAAAAAGAGGAAATCTATGATTGCACAGAAGTTTGACTCATCACCTTTCGAGATCGAGACACCAAAGTTAATGTCAGATGTCCAGTTCAGCCCAGTTAAAAAGAATCAACCATCACCGATCCGCAAACCATCCGACCAACAACAACACCAACAACAATCCTCAGATCCAAATGATGAGAATTTGACACAACGATTCCCCAACACACCACGTTATGGAGCAGGAGGAAACCTCCTACGTACACCGGGACAAGTTAGTCGTGTTGCCAATCGATACAGTCAAAATTTCGAACCGAACGAATTGGATCAACGTAAAGACCTTACAACGACGAACATGGATGATTCTGAAGAGGTACCGACTCTATCACCACCAGTGACGCTTAATTTCGCTACTGCCTCAGTTGCTCAAAACATGAGAAAGACTCCAGCGAGAGAAGCTGCTCAAAATATCGTCAAGGAGATTTTGCACAATGTCAGTGGCATCAGTGATACTACTCATGAAGGTATCTATGATAGTGGGTCTACGAGTGCATTACGTGAACCGTCTGGAGAGACTGAAAAAGTATTAGAAGGTGGGTTTGACGAGTTCTTAGATAAGCCTCCACAGAAGGACAAAGAGCCTGATTGGAGTGATGAGTGATGGTTTTGGTATATAAGTTAATGGAATTTGTATGACGATATAACTTGGAAAAATCAATAACTAGGCAAGATGATTATCTTGACAACATACTTATCTACATTCTCGTTGAACTTTTAAAACTTCTCAATGGCATTGCATCGTAATCATCTTATATTCATCTGGGTAGCCCTCTTGACGTACCAGAAGCTCCAACAGTGCTACCAGCTTCAGACTCACTATCAGAGACAGCCTCTTCAGCTTGGGAAACCTTCATACGACAATGCTTCTCAAGAACGGCCTTTAGTTGTCTCTTCACCACAGGCTTCTCCAAGACATCAGTGAAGTAACCGGAGGAAACGGCCTCTTTGTAATACGCGGTCAAAGCAATGATTGGGGTATCAGAGTTAACACTCGAAGTATGCTTCAACAACTTGACAATATCAATCACATCCATCTTGGTCATCTTCAGAGCGGTAAGAATGACATCAAACTTTACACCTCCAGTAGCTCTTCTGATCAACTCATCAGCAGAAGTAACAGCTACAACGGCACATCCGAGACTTTCCAAATCTTTCTTCAACGAGTAACGCATGATTGGAATTGGCTCACAGAGCAACACATCCAAAATTTGAACCCTCGTGTTGGAAGTATCTGACATCTTTGAAGATTGTCTTCTCTTATGGACTCGTTGAAGCGCCGAGGTCTTAGAGTCCTCAGTGTCCGAACTGGATGGTGAAAAGTCTGAAAGAGTACGTTGGAAAATACTGGCTTTGGAACCCCTTGGTGCAAATGTTGGTGTTTGTGGTTTCCCCAACAGTCTGGTGGATGGCGAACCGGAGTCTGTACTTGGACTTGATCTACCAGAAACTTCAAAGAAACTGTAATCATCGGCACCTGATGTTGGAGTTTGAACGATATTCTGAGCACTGAAACTTCCCCTTCCTGGTGATTGTGATCTCACAAATGAGGCAGACGGAGAGGAAGATCTCTTGAAAGCAGTTGGTGAAGACAAAGAATAGTTTCTTGATCTGACATGACCTGATTCAGAAGAAGAGCTCGAGATACTGTTTCTGTGTTCCAGATGTTCAGCCTTAATTCTGTTGACAACGTCCTTGTTTGCTTTATCCAAAGCTGGCAAGTTTCTAAACTGGAAAGAGCCAAACTCACTGGTGTTTTCTGTCAATTTGGATGGTCTGCGCTCACGGAGATGCATTGGGATGGCAAGTGAGAGATGCTTCTGAGTAGGTGAGCTAGCAGGGTTGGCAGTAGATGGAGAGCCCAATGCTGTTGTAATATTTGTCTGGGGAAGCTTGGTTTTCACAGAGAGTGAAGGCTTCAATGGATGACTTGACGAAGAATCATCATCATCTCCTCCAGATTCATCTTGAGAGAATTCGATCATTTCGGCACCTCTAGTCTCAAAGTAATCTGTACTCTCTGGATCATCGATAGATGGGATGAACGAACCCTCGGTCATGTACAACATATCCCAATTCACTGACTTCAAATATGGGTGGTCCTTTATCTCCTGGGCACCAGAAGCACCCAATCTCTTCTCAGGATCCATGGTCAACAATCTCTTGATCAAATCTTTGGCGTCTGGGGAGCAAATCGAAGCCTCTTCCTCTGGTGTCAATCGTGGCCAATCAATTTCACCGTTTAAAATGTTTTCAAAGACCTTGTCAGGTGACTCAGCATGGAATGGAGGATAACCAAACAAGAATTCAAAGAGGATACAACCAACTGACCACCAATCTGAAGCCTCATTCTCACCTGTACCTCTGATGGTCTCTGGAGAGAGATAATCTGGAGTACCAACGAATTTTTTGCTCTTAGAACTGTTGTCTGGGTTGAACAAAGCAAAGCTCTTGGAGCCTGATGAGGAAGTAGATACCGTTTCATAATTTGGAAGAACAAATGAAGTCTGCGAGGAGGTTCTGCGCATTGGTTGCAATTGTGGAGAGTCCCAGACATTTCCTTGAGAACCAGAATTCTTGCGTGGTTCTCTCACAAGACTGTCGAAGAAACTCGTGGTTGGACTTGAAGAAGCACTCGCTGAATCTGAGGTAGAAAGAGCCAAAGCACTGATCGAATCTTTTCTTCTCGTGTTATGCGTTGTAAGGTTAGTCGTTGGCTGACGGAAGATCTCGTCAGAAACAGAGCCAGCCTTAACTTCCTCTTGACGACGGATCAAACCCATCCGTGAAAGACCAAAATCCGTTAACTTGAGATGACCGTTGGAGTCAATCAAAAGGTTATCTGGTTTCAAGTCATGATGGACAATACCTTTCTTATGAAGGTCCTCAACTCCAAGAATCACTTCAGCAATGTACTGCTTAGCCCACTCATCTGGAAGGCCACCAAGAAGTTTAACCATTGTTGAACAATCACCACCTGGTAAGTACTCCATCACCATAAAAAGATGCTCATCACTTTGGAAACTGGCATACAATCTCGCAACGTATGGAGAGTCAGACTGGGCCATCATAATGGCCCTCTCGGCCTTGACGTTGGTAACTTGATTCTTTGCAATCATATCAGATTTTCTCAAAACCTTGATAGCGAAGTAATCACCCGTAACTTTTCTTCTAGCCAAAAAGACACTACCAAAAGCACCTTTCGAAATTGGCTTCAATACCTCATAATCCTTGATAGATGGTGCAGTAGACTTGGAAGCATGGACAGCAACAAGGAGAGGAGACAATGGGGGCTTTGTAATACTCGTACCACCAGAGCTTACGGACAAGAAGTTCTCACCAGCACTCGGTTTCTTCTCCATGGCTTCACCGCCATCATGTGCCAGAATCAGAGGAGATGAAATTGGCGTACCAGTGACACTGTCAAAACCACCATAGGATCGTGTGTTTCTCTGAATAGAGCTCATCGGAGAATTGTGATAACCAGTTGGAAGACCAGGCGATGGTTTCCGTTGTGGAGTGAGAATAGGACTCTTGATTTGTAGGTCATGAAGTGAACCAAAGACCTCACTGTCGAATGAGTTGTCTTTGGGTACTGATTCACCTGGGGTGATGGATCTGGACGGAGAAAACCTGTCACGACTATCCAACAACTCACCTCTATGGGCAAAACCGGGGCTTGGAAGGATATCAGTATCCATGTATGCATTAGTAAAGATGGTAGATTGTGCTGGTTTTGGTCTTGGTTGAACTAATGAGGAATACTGTCTGTCTGTTGTGTTATCCGATGAGACACTGTCTGAATGTTGGCCCTGCATAGAAGGTCTGACTTCGTATGTTTGGTTTCTGATGTTCTTGACTGTTTCTGAGATTGTCAGAAGAACCAGCCCATCAACCTCATCCTTAATCTTCTGAGTATATACCAAAGAACTGTTGTATCTCTCAACCGCATCGATCTTCTCTTGTGCCAGAGCTTTTGTATCTTCGGACAACAGGTTGATTGCTGGATCCGATGAAGCAGGAATCTGGGACCCGTGGACATGCATAAAGGCCTCTTGTGTGTTGGGAGAGAACTCATATGAGTTCGAAGATTCATTAAACTCACTTGGGTTGATAGAAAGAGCAGAATCACAGAGTTCTTGAAGCAATGCAAGTGTCTTGAAGGGGAATCTCAAAGTTGTCATGAAGGAACCCGATCTTGCTCTTCTAGATTTCGGAGTTGAAGCACCAGACTCTGGAGCCTGCGAGACCTTCGGTAGCGGAAGATCCTTGTACTCTGGAACCTCCTCAGAAAGACCCAGTGACTGCTTACTCAAAGTTTCACTGATAGTGGTGATTGTCTGTTTCTGTTCAACAAGAGCGTCATGGATCATTTGAATATCACTTTCACACTTATGTTCGTTGAAGCATAGTTGAGAGTGTCTTTCGAGCCACCATGAGGGTACCTGTTGCTCACAAATACGGCATAGAACTTGTGGAGGAGGTGGAACCTCGTCCTCATTGATGACACCGAGGTCAGAGAGATTCTGGAGATAAGAGTGGAAAATCTCGGCACCGAAACCTAGAGATTCAGCAAGCCGTACGGGTAGTTCAACATCCAAAGAGTTGGCAAAGAACGGTTTGAGAATCCACATGGAATGTGTCGGTAGGTTGTTATGATCATGGATCAATATACCTTGTCCTTCGAGCTCGATAATCTCGCCATTGGTGGAAATGGAGCTGAGAGATTCCTGATCGTCATGGTTACTACTGTCCGATGCGGAGGAATCAACATCCTCATGTGTAGTGAGATCAGCTTCGTTGTCTTCCTCTTCCTCAATTTCTGGGGTCATGTCATTTGTAGCAACGACAAACCGGACTCTATAACTCTCATCATCGGTCATCATAATTCTGATAGCATCAACAAACACGTTTTTGTCCTCTTGTGAGCCCAAGATGATGTTGGAAATGGGGCGGTTCACGATCTTGGCAATTTTTGTACCGACAACAGACGTCCACGCTTTGCTCAAGTGCTTAACGTTACCATCCATGTCCAACTCGAGCAAGATGCTAGGGTTCTTGGAGCTCGCCTGGACCAAGTCCTGTTGAGCCTCGGAGGCATTGGCAGGCGGAGGCGACCCTAGATCCGTAGCGCTTTCGTCCAGCTCGTTGTCGGCATCACTGACAAACACAGTGGGCGTTGTGGACCTCGTCGCCATTGTGGTTTGTGGACCGTTGGTTGTTGTTGTTGTTGCTTATGCGGTTAGCCGCCGATGTTGATAGCGTAGGAAGGGACAAGCTGGTGGGATAACAACCGCTAGCGAGGCAGAAACGGCGGTGGAAAAGCACAGAACAATTTCAGACAACCTCAATTTGAGCTAAGTTGGCACACAGTAAGAAAAAATGAAAAGCGGAGCTTATGCTTTGTATAGAATTTACCGCCGTAGTTGAACTTTGTTGTTAGGAGTTTCCGGTTCTGCCAGATTTTCTGTCATTCTCGCACGTGCCAGTAGTCCCCGAGGCGCGCGCGAGGGCCTCCCTCCAGTGGGTCAAAGAGGAAAGGACTAAACAACCTGCTACGCACGTTCCTGCTCGCTTGTGTTACTGCTGCCGCTGTTTCCCATCGTCTAAGCGAGGAGACGGGAGGATGGCTGTGCCAGTGAGCCCCGAAAAGAAGCGAGTGACGCGCCATACGCGGTCCAAAGAGGAGGTCCGGATCGATGACTCGCTCTTCAACTTCGAGGAGGATCCCGGCGTCATCAACCCGGATCAACCTATCCTGTTGGTCGACAGCGTTGAAGGAGGCTCACCTCTACCCATTGACTTCGAATTCAGTCGAGAGAAAATCCAATTCAAGACCAACATGATCGATGCGGATGCCACTGATGCAGCTGAACAAGGCCCGGCCAAGCGCGGTCGAAGTCTACGAAAGTCCACTATTAAGAAAGTGTTCCATGAAGACCCACTCACGGAGGAACTTTACTCCATTTACCACCGTCGAATGGAGAAAGAGGAGAAGAAAATGATGAACCGAGATCGTGAAAAGCTTTATACTGAGGCTGACAAGATGAAGAACCAACTGGAAGCATTGAAGCAGAACGACTGGGCAAAGACATTACCCATGATCACATATATCAGAGATACCAGGAACTTTGACGAGATGAACGAGAAACGAGAATGGACAATGAACTCACTTCAACTGCTTCTTGGGAAGTTTGAGTCTTGGAAAAAACAAGAAGATCGGGTTTTTGGAAGATCGAAGCACTCCACACCTCAAGGAGATCATCAGCTAAACGATCTGAGGTACTACACCAAATTGAATAGGTATGATTACATTGGTGATAGTGAAACGGACGAAGAGGAGGATAATCTCTCGCTGGCGGAGATCAAGAAGAGGAGAGCTAAAAAGAGGGCAAAAAGATTCGGACCCACAATCAAGATCAAGTTTGGTGATATTATGGTTGTCGCTGAACCGTTCAAACATCCAAGAATCGAAAACACTTGAATCCGTTAATGATATTATGAATGAACATTTGTGTAATTCTACAAAATCTTTTATAAAAGAACTTTATTGTACAAAGCAACACATTAACGAATGACTGACCTCAATCATATGCTCTGTTAGCATCCTCTCTGGCAGCCTTCTTATCCATCTCATCCCAATCCTCACCTTCTGATTCTTCGTCATCATCATCACCAGAGAAGTCACTTCCGGAGTCATCGCCACCTTCACTGTAATCCTCCTCACTGTCAACGTCCTCATCAGATGGATCAAGATCGCTGGCTTCGTACTCAGACTCCTCTTCACTTTCAGTACCACTCTCATCATCAGAATCACCAGCAAGGAAGGACCAACCACCGTCCAAGAAGAACTGCTTTGGATCTGACTGAAGCGTTTTCATGATCTGTGCCCAGTTCAAGTTAATGGTACTCTCACTGAATGGAATATCAACATCTGTCAACCACGACTTCACATCTTCCAAGACTTCCGTTGGGATGGTGTTGATATGGACAACTGGTTTTTTGAAATCCTTGAAAACGAAGACCATATCAAAGTTCTTCAAACCGAATTGGACTCTTTCAAGATGGGCAACTTCAACGTCTTCCAAAGTGACAACCAAAAATGGAGGATCAATTAATTGAACCAAACAGTCTCTTGTAGGCATCAAGAATGTAGAAGCTCTGAAAGGAACACCATTGAATCCCAATTCTCTGAATGGAATATCCAAATCGAAAGCACCACCAGAGGCCTCAGCGATAAGTTCACCAAACTTTCTAAACTCTTTGTCCAAAGCGGCCTTTCTTCTTCTCTCCTCTTGTTCTTGTTCAAGCTCGTCATCATCACCATATCTTCTTCTAGCACCACCTCTTCTAGCACCATTAGTCTCATCAAAGGCAATATCAGAAGCTTCTCTGTAAAACTGAACGTCAAAGGTCTTCTTCTTTCCAATGATCAATGGAGTTTTCAAATGGACATGAATGATGACAAACATCTCATCCTTACATGGTTGGAAGAACAAATGCTTGATGTTGGAGAACAAAACATCAATCTTGGAGTCCATCTTGAGCGATGACTGATATCTCAAACCGTTTTCATGAATGGACAAAGAACCTGGAACTCTCTTTGTGTCTGGCATTGGTCTGGCAAACACGTTATCCAATCTTCTAAGTCTTCCTGGCTTAGCTTCAATCAATCTTGCTTGAGCAACAACATCGGCCATGTTTTTCTTCTCAGCATCTCTCTTGACACTGTCCTTCTTCAAATCAGAAATTTCTTTGAATACTTGGGCCATGTGGTCATGATCCTTTGATCTCAATGTGATGTTACGAATGAACTGCTTCTCACCGTCATCTTCATACGGCATCTCATCCTTTTTAGAAGTGTTACCACCTACACCTGGAGAGTTGAAGTTCAATCTTAACAGAGTGTAGTCACCTTCATCACTCTTGGATCCGTTTTTGTATGAGTTGATGTGGAATGGAACTGGTCTTCCAGAGATCGGAATCAAGATAGTGTTGGTCTTGTAATCGACATGGATTTTGAGATCCTTCACCATTGGTGGGATCTGTGATTCTCTCACATAAGATTCATATTTCTTGAAGACAGCCTTACGCTCATTCATATCAGTACCGCTAGTCTCACTGAATCTTTGCAAACCTTCTCTCTGTCTCTTCTCATGTAACTCCTTTTGAATCTGTTTCTGACGCTGTTCATCACTTTCATCATGGTTCTTTGTTTCAGTACGAAGCTTAGACTTCAAGATCTTTGAGTTTGGAGCAGTTGCGGAAGCTTCCCTCTTTGGTTTGACATCATCGGACAAATCAATAACTTCCTTCTTGATGTTTTCGGTCTCATCTTTGAAGTAGAACGAAATGTCAGATCTGTTCTTGAGGTATTCAGTCAACAAGTGGGCCTTACCATCCTGAATCTTGACGGTGTCAGATAAGAGCAAAGAATAGGTCTTGGACTTTGAGTCCTTGGTTGTGGTGTTTGTAAGATTGTGGAAACCGACGGTGACATCGAATGTGGCCTTCTCTGGAACAACACGTTCGTTCTTGGCGTTGAGCAAGAAAGTGGAGTCTCTAAATTCAAGACCAATCAACCAACCAACGTTTTTGGTGAAGTGTTTCTCCAAATCTGGTCTCTCGGACTTGATGTATTCAAGAGTGCCGTTGTAAATCTCTGATCCCTTAGCGCCTGGCTTGAGAAGAGACAAGACCTTCTTTTCCACCAGTAAGAGGAATTCGTAGTTCTTTTCAACTTCCTCAGTTGGATCGATCAAGAAAGTTCTTCCAATGTTGGAACAGTATGACTTGTATCTTATACCCAAAGAAGCAACAACAACACCACCGTGCAAGTTATCGTCGTTAGACTGCGCACTTGGCTTCAAATCGTATTTGCCACCACTCTCAACAATTGGTGTGTAACACCAGTCCAGTTGATCCGGGTCAAGTTGGTCACCGAGTTTCTTCTTCAACTGGTTACGGAACTTATCCTCATCAATCTTACCTTCAACTCTCTCAGAGAGTGTGCTGTGTGAGACCTTCAGTTCCTCATCGACGATGTTGACCATCTCATTCTGGAAGAAGTCCATGAATTGGACACTGCTCTTAGCAGCCATCTGTGCGGTGTTCAACTCCTTGTCATCCTTTGTCTCGATAGATTGAGACAACGGAACGGTAACATCGATCAAGTCTAAGTCACCTTTTATACCATCCCAAATTGGATCCCATTCTGTCATGAACTTGCCTTGGTACTTGTCCTTCGGGAGAATACCGATCTTGGCGTCTTTTTTCAACTCAACCAGCAAGTCTTCAAACAACTTTTTGTTATGCTCAGCATCTTTTGTACGTGTCCAGACTTCAACGTTGTTGGACTTGACACCAGCCAAGTATTTGGCCTTACCGCCTGAAGTGATGAAGATCACTCTGTCCTTGGTGAAGTAGATGACGGTGGCTGGGAACTCGTAACCGAGGATCCAAGAGTGAAGGATGGAAGATTTCTGGTAAGGGTTCTCTTCGTCAGCGGAACCGATCACGACGAGCATGGATTTGGCCCCGGCGAACTCATCCTTCTCAATCTTCTTCTGGATGACGGACACCCTCTTCTTGAAGGCGATGATGTCGACCTTTGGCTCAGACATGGTTGTTCACAACGCTTCTTCTTTCTCTTTCTGTGGCAAAGTGACGATGCGCGGGAAGATAAGTGGGCGTTCTTATAAGGCGGAAGCAAAGCGGGGGGAAAAGCAAAAGAAGTGTGAAATTGATCTGTCGGAGGGCAAATAAACTGACCACTTCTTGTTGTCTTTGTCGCGCGTGGGTGGGCGTTCTTCTGTCACAGACCTTTCCTCATCATACGCGTCTAATTTTGTTCGGCTTTCCCACACATGGACGCGACAGAGACGTGAAGGCCGGGTAAAATTCGCGCGCACGATCTCGCGAAAACGCGCGCACGATCGCCAACGTGTAACTCCAAGCTGGCAAGCGGTAAATAACGTCCTTCCACACTACAAAAACTCTCACCGGAACCACCAATTTTTGTTTATAAGAAGAAGACGTGATTCTATTTCGTCTCCACATACAGAGAGAACACAGTTACCAGATTTCCACCGCAACCGCCCGCACACAGCCCGCACAAGCACCACACCAACAGACCCCTTCCGTCTCTTCCCTCCCGCCTCAGCGCTAACTTACATACAAAGAAAACATGGCTGACGTGGACGAATACGCCTATGACTACGACTACTTGTTCAAGAGTGAGTTAATCTGATACAGCGGTGCCGTTCCCAAGCGCCATAGACGACCCTTTTTCCTGTGTAGAAGGGTTAGTTTATGGATGAGCGAAAACGCTTGCTATCATTTCCACAGGAATCTGTTACTAACATTACACTCTTCACAGTTGTCTTGATCGGTGACTCCGGTGTCGGTAAGTCCAACTTGCTCTCGAGATTCACTCGTAACGAGTTCAACTTGGAGTCGAAGTCCACCATTGGTGTGGAGTTTGCCACAAGAACACTCGAGATCGAGGGTAAGAGAGTTAAGGCCCAAATTTGGGATACTGCTGGTCAGGAGCGTTACAGAGCCATTACAAGTGCATACTATAGAGGATCCGTTGGTGCCTTGATCGTGTACGATATCTCCAAGTCCGAATCTTATGAAAGTGTCAGCAAATGGTTGAAGGAGCTCAAGGACCATGCCGATGAGAACGTTGTCATTGAACTTGTGGGAAACAAATCCGATTTGGATCATCTTAGGGCCGTCCCAACTGAAGAAGCCAGCCACTTCTCTGCAGAAAACCAACTTCTTTTCACAGAGGCATCCGCCCTCAATGCCGATAACGTTGACTTGGCCTTCCAGCAATTAATCAAGTCTATTTATGGAATGGTCTCCAAGCACCAATTCGATCTCTCCGACTACTCAGGCCCAAAGCCACCAACTGGTCAGACCATCTCTTTGACACCAACGCCAGGCTCAGACTCCTCCAAGAGCAAGAACAACTGTTGTTGAGAAGGATTATCTACAAAATGGACATGAAGCATGATGTTTTTGATTAGAGAAGGGTGCATTTTCATTACTTTTTTTTCAAAACAGATTTCCCCTTTTTTTTATTATCCTTATCTTCTCTTGGTTTTTACGTTCTTGACGATGTGGTGATACTTTATTGACTGGTTGATTCACGCATTTGTCTTATGTGGTATTCGATGGCTGAGCTTGTTGTCTTCCTACTTCCTCCCCATTTCTTTCCCCCGCCTTTTTTTATTTGATGTTGAGTTTTTGGTCTTCCATGTGTTTTATGACCTTCCAGTCTTCCATGTGTTCGTGTTTAAATAGTTTAATGGAAACAGTTTAAAAGCAGGCGAGATCGTAGTTCTGCGGTCTCTGGGGTGACGCGTAATCACCGGGAGCAATCTTGACATGATCATCGAGTAAAACTCGCAATCCGCCAATATAGTTTTTCAAAAGTACATGCTTCAATTCTAGGACGTACAAGACTAACTAGTATCATGATTGAGACATCAATTTGAGCATACACACATTTTATTCTCGTTTCGAAGAAAGAGAGGTAGAGAAACCTTCTAAGTTGGTCTCCAAAATTAACAGCATCAAGCCTTGAACTCACCGTCATCTTCCTCTTCATCATCATCGGCCTTGCCTTCCTGATCGAGCTTCTCGGCAGTCTTAGCATAGTCGATGACCTTACCTCTGGTTCTTCTACCAGTGGTGATGATGTTGGATGTATCAATCTCTGCCAAATCGTCCTCATCGGCATCGTCATCTTCCTCGAGCTTAGCGTCGAGCTTGTCATCATCCTCGTCATCATCATCTTCATCCTCCTCCTCTTCCTCTGGTACATCGTCATACTGTCTACGACGTCTCTTCTTCTCCTTCTTTCCCTCACCATCCGTCTTACGCTTCTCCTTGGTCTCGGTGGCTGGTGCTTCATCTGCAGCTGGTTTCTCCGGGACGGCCGGGGTCTCGGTCTTCTCCACTTCCTTGGTCTCAACTGGGGTCTCCTTAACTTCAGTATCGGACATGTTCGTCTTAATTAAGCAATGAATTGGTGTGTCAATTGATTTTAGGTAACAATGTGTGTAATAGTTGTAGAAGAGAAACGCGACGCGTTTGACAACCATGGAAACGGCCCCGCGAAAATTTGCCCGCCAAAATCGCCGTGGTCAAAATTTGTGCTTGGGCTTGAGAAGAGCTCGAAGTGTGTGTTAGTTGTAATAGACACAAAATATAGCATAAAACAATGGTAAGTTGGTTTCAAACAGTTGGAACTAGGAAGAACTTTCACTAACAGACAATTCAGGCTCCAATAACTCAAAAGAAGGCCAGACTGGTACGTATCGATAAACCATCAACGCACAACAACATGTCTATATTGACAGTTACTAACATTACAAAACAGACAGACATCATTAACTACAGAGTCAAAGTGACCACCATGGACTCTCGTGAGTTCATTGGTGAGCTTCTCTCCTTTGATAAGCATTACAACCTTGTACTTGCCAACACAGAAGAATTTAGACTCACCAAGAAATCATTACTTTCTTTGAAAGATCGTGCCAACAAAAAATCCACAGAACCAGAATCATCACTGATACAAGAACAGAAGAGAACACTGGGGTTGATCATCTTGAGAGGAGAACATGTGATATCTGTGACGATAGAAGCCCCTCCTGCAAATGCTGCTCCAAAGTTAAAACAGTTAAAACAAGGTTCTGGTGTCATCAAACCATTGGCAAAGGGCACATCTGTTGCTGCTGGTGGTTCTAAATTGAGTGCTCCGGTTCGTACAAGTGCTCCAGGCTTCACAGGGGCACCGAAGAGATTCAACCCGCCTCCTGGTTTCAAGAAGTGATGTGGAATTGATGATGTATGTTGATAAGAATGATACTACGGAAACGTTGTATACTAATGACAATGACCATTTGCTAGGTTAATATCCTGTCTGTGTAGACGAATAGCATATATAAGACTACAGGGACCCTTTTTTTTTATTCTTTCTTGGAAGAAAGCCAGATATGGTTAATCGCGTGGGGGTATTCTGATTCAAGCCTCATACGCATGACTGAATATCAAGTGTGGAACGCCTATAACCCAGCTGGAAGTCTTTTACTTCGAACAGTGATTGGATTGAACAATAAACTAAACTGAGCAAGATCACTTCAACAAAAGCACAAAATGCGCCAGGTCGTTGAAATGCGTCAAGTTTAAAGATGATACCCAAGGCTTGACCTACAGACTTTTCACGGGCCTGCTTCAGCTCCAGCAATAACCATAGGGATCGCAATCCCGTACTAACTGAGATTAACAGTACTTAAAAATGCATTTAGTCGAATAGCCTCTTTTGATCCGCGGTTTTTCTAATCTGGTTTGTAAGCAGCTATGGCATAAAAATACAGCTTGTGTAGCGGTATCCGAGAAACCTCACGACATGTGACAAGGATAAGCCCACGGGTTGTAGCGAGAATTGTGATAACATGCGAAAGAGTAGTCCGATAGAGGTGGGAGGCTGACTAGTGAAAAGACTGGAAATCGGACCATCCTGTGAAATCAATGCTTACCCCGGCTTGTGAACAGCCTTGCCCCCCCGAAAAAAGGAGGTGAGATGCTGGCTTATGGGGTTATGCGTGGTCCGCACTCTTGAGTCAGTTCCGGCACCTAAACACCGACCGGCACTTTCTGAGAGCTTCGGGAAAGCCAGACTCGACCGGCACACAAGAGACTACACAGAGGACGTAATCCAAGGTATCCACATAACATACACCATATGGAGAAACGACTCTGGAAGAATTTTCAACACTCTTCGGAAGGTCAAATCACGCGTTAGATTAGGCTTCGGAAAAACCTGTCTTTTCTTTTTTCCCAAATAATTTTTCCGGCTGCAGGCATCTGGAGAGCCGCCACAAGCGCAGAAAAGTTTTTCCGGAGATGCAGGTTTCGCGACCCACTAATAAATGAGCGCTCGCTCGCAACTTTTTTTCCTGGGAAGTTCAAGTTCTCAGTTAGGTTACCATCCACAATTATTGGAATTATATTCAAACACCCCACGTCACTTTCACTTTCACCAACACCTTCTTTAAGACACCAGACACTCCACTGAATTCAACACATCTTTTCCACAGTTGCAATGTCGAACGAAGAAGTGCCAGTTGTCGACTCCCAAGCTTCAGCCCAGCCAACCCAACGGCCTGAGGACCCGGCCCGCCCATATCAGTGCAACGTTTGTAACAAGGCCTTCCACAGACTGGAACACCAGACCAGACATATGCGTATCCACACAGGAGAGAAGCCTTTCCACTGCTCCTACTGCTCCAAGAAGTTCTCCAGAAGCGACGAGTTGACCAGACACACCAGAATCCATTCCAACACCAGAGTGAGAAAGACAGGCAAGGGCGGCCAGTACCAGACAGTTAACCAGCCAGTTACTTACTACGTTCCTCTTCCTGGTGATTCTCAGGTCACCTCCCCAACCGGTCAATTCTTCCAACCACAGTTGCCTCACCAGTTACCTCCTTACCCACAGGCACCACAACAACCTCAGGGGCTTCAACTCCCACAACCACAGGGAATGGCCCAACTTCCACCCCAGCCACTGCAGCCGGTTTCATCCTCATCATCTTTGTTCCAGGCTAACAAGCAAATCCACTTGCCAAACATCCAATCCCCACCAAAGATTCTGAAATCTTCGTCTTCACAATCGTTCCAGACCTCTTCCTTGTTCTCAAGTTCGAACAATTCTTCAACAAACCTCTCTGCTTTGTCTTCAAAGTCCAACTCCACAACATCCCTCCACTCACTCGGGTTCCACGGCAGTCATCTCAGTGCCCTTTCGAACTTGAAGAGAATGACACCAATCAACCCAATTGCATCAGCTCCATCATCGCTTCTCCGTTCTTCCAATTCTTTGACTACACTGTCCTCATTACACCCACCAAGCGAGATGAGAGACCACATCTCGAAGAAGTCAAGACCAAACTCTCCACCAATGTTCCAATTGAGTGAGACTCCTTTGAGTACCCCTTTGCAAAGTCCAAAGCTTGGCGCCACTACGCCAACAACCGTCACATTACCATCCATTAAGAGTCTTGATTTACCTCATATGTGATCTTTCCCATGGTATAGAATATAAAAAAGTGATCAGATCAGGTTCTACAATGTTTTTTTGGGTTTTATGTTTTTTTTTCTTACTGGGTTTTCTTGTTTATTGCGTACATCTCTTGTTTTTTTTGTTTTGTTTGGGAGTACTCCACACATGGGCAGTTACTCCAAGTTTTTTGGGTTTTACGGAACATTATACAGAATAAATGATATATCTTAATGAACTATGCCGTGTAGTCACGTTCGTCGCTTCAAATGGATGTTGAAAAGGGGGTAGCTCCGCCATGATCTTTGTGCCGTGCGGCCGGTTGATATCTGCCGAACTAGTGCACGTCGAGATTGAGATCGGAAAAGACGTAAACTTCGACACGATCCATCTAAAGCCGTCTCACCCCCTTTCAAACCTTTAAATAGCTCGAGCCCGAAACAGCTAAAAGAAGCTTCTAGTGAGTGTTGCACAGCCTGTGCCCAAATGGCCGGCTTAACCGTGTGGCAGTGGCTTAATAAAAATTCCGGGTGAATCATTGTGGCTCTCTCGCGCAAATTAACCCGACCCAAAGGCAGCCAACCTCAAGATGCGATTACCTGTCTGGCAATAGCGATCTTGATCCCCGGGCTCACTTCTTTTTCCAGAACAAACCAAACCACAGACAATCAACACAGCTTGTTTCATACACTTTGTCCATGATTGTGCACACCTCACGCGCAACCCATCCGCGAGATAAACTTTGCGCATACGTTCATGTGTGCTGTCGACCAACGGTTGGGCTACATTACGTCGCGTCTGCGTTTGTGTGAGGTGTGTGTGTACTGTGTGGGGGTGGGAAGCTGACGGAGGATGTTCTTAGGGTGTATACATAAATGATCACTAGGAGGCCGTTTATATATGCCTTCTCTTGGAACCGAACTCATGGTGCTAATACGTAAGTACGTGTATACTTCAATAACCAATCATATGTCGGTACAGTTGGGGGATCGGCGTGGACGAAAGGGAATGTCTAACTGCTGATCCAAGCTAAGGGAATGGTCTACATCGCACCTTCTTTTTTTTTTTTTTTTTTTGGTTTTCCATTAGATAAGTAATATAGCAATTGATGAAGCCATGAGAGCTTGTATAATACAAAATATTTGTTACTCCATATTTACAGAGTATGTTTCCGGGCATGCAGGGGGTGCCCACAAAGAGGTAGTGTGTACCAAAGAATCAACAAGGACAACAAAACGACAAAACAGAGAGGAAGATTATGAGCAACATGAATGGATAAGAATAATGATATGTATGTTTTTCAGTTGACGATTCGGGAGGTGTAGATGCATCCAAGAGTACAATAACTTTAAACGATGATAAAGATGACTAGGCGTGAAAAAAACAATGTTGTAAGCAAACAAAAACAAAAATCAAGAGAGGGGGAAAAAAAAAAACATCAAATCAACAAGTCATCATTTCACTTATCCTTTTGTTCATCGTATGGCTGAGTTGGGTACTGTGGCATGTATCCGTAACCACCGTACTGTGGATACTGATAACTCTGGGCAGAACCCTGGGCACCAGCAGTGGTAGCACCTGTTGTGGCAGAACCTGCAGAAGTGGCAGCGGTACCGGCTGTAGCTGGGGCGCCGGAGTAACCGTACTGGTATGGGTAGTATGGATAGCCGTAGTAGTTCTGTTGACCTTGCTGAGGAGCAGAGGTGGCCTGCGCTCCTTGAGCTGCCTGGCCGTTCTTACCATCTGCGGTCAAAGAAGAGTTGGACAATGAAGTTGGTGTGAGGTATGGGGAGTTGGATTGCTTAACCTGTTGTTGAGACTGTGGAACAGAAGCTGATGTCTGTGGCTGTTGTGGTTGAGCTGGCTGTTGAGCTGACTGTTGCGTAGTCTGTTGAGCCATTGGTGCAGGACCTGGAACGGCAGAGGCCTGGTAACCCCATTGCTGAGCAGCTGAGTTAGTTTGTGGTTGTGTAGTGGAACCTTGTTGAATCACCTGCTTAATATCTCTGACAAACAATGGGTACAACAAGTCAACAATACCTTCTCTCTGAGCCATCGCCAAAGCTCTCTCGAATGGAATCCAAACACCTTTCAAGTGCATAGAACCGATCTTGACAACATCACGAACTTTTTCAGACTTGAGGATACCATCTCTTCTACCTCTAGTCATATGGGCAACGTTCAACAACTTGGTACCGTTGATCATGTTGTTATCAGCTCTTCTAACGACAGAAACTCCATTGGCATCAACTTGGTAACACAATGTCTTCTCATCTTCCCACATGGTGGTGGTAACTCTTGGTCTAGAACCAACTGGTTGGACTTGGCCAACACCGGAAGCGGTGGAGGTAGTGATTGCCTGAGTACCTGGCTGAGTTGGGGCAACGGCACTGGTAGATCCAGTAGCAGCAGCACCGGTGTTGGCACCCATGCCCATCATCTGGCCTTGGTACATTGGAGTGTAGTTCTGAACGTAGTTCATTCTGGAGTAGGAGTCGTAGTTTGGATAAACAGCGTTGACTTGGGCAGTGGACTGGGCGGCACCACCCTGAACTGGGTTAGCAGTGGCAGCTTGGCCAGAGGATTGGTAATATGGGTACTGGTTTTGGAATTGCTGCTGTTGCTGCTGTGGCTGTTGTTGTTGACCGTAGACCGGTGGGTAGGAGTAGTATGGGTACTGCTGACCCTGTTGCTGTTGCTGTTGCTGCTGGCCGTATCTGTACGGGTCGTCGACCTGACCGGTGGAGCCTGGGGCCATACCGTTGATCTGTGAGCCGGTTGAGTTGACCTTCTGAGCGGAACCAGCCTGAGCGCTGCCGTTGGAAGTGTTGTTGTTGTTGTTGTTGTTGTTGGTGCTGTTGGCGCCTGCGGAGTTCTCTTCGTGAGAGATCTGGTTGGCTGAGTCAAGCGATTTCATTGGAGGCAAGGACATAGCTGCACGGGGGTTGTTATGAGGATGGAAGATAGGAGGTTAGTGTTCAGCAAAACAGGTTGCTTGATGGAAAAAAGTGCAAAGATGGTGAAGATATAATTTTCTCTGGCTTTGTTTTGAACGGTGGAGGAAAGATGGTCCTGGACGAAGTGCGCGCTGCGCTGTGAAATATGCTGAAGCGACGGTCGGTGCAAAGACATGAGACAAATTGCGGTGGGGCCGCGCCGGACACGCCGCTCCTGGCTGCAGGAACTGGACATCTGGTTGGGCAAGCGGCCAATCATAGCGCACAGTGGTCACTGGCCACTGCGTCATCATTCCGCTGAGAACAGACAAGTGCAGCCTGGCCATACAAATTGAGTTTGGGAGGGGCCGAGGTTGTCATGGCGACTCGGCCGGAGTGACGCCGGTCGGAGGACATTTGTACACTGGAGTTCTGAGACAAAACGCTAGGAGCTCCGCTAGTTGCTTTGCTACAGAGCTAACACAATCCGAAAAGGGGTGTTACTGGCTTTTTACGACTCCTTTGGAACTGCACTTCTATACAAACCCAAATTTCCCCGGCTCGGACAAACCCCAGAAAAAACACACAACAGCATCAAATAACACGACGCCCTTCATGGAGTAGCGCCCGCTCTTTCGCATCCTGCGCAAAGGAGTTTTTCGAAGTTTCGCGGGATTTGTTGTTGGCCGGAGAGGGCAGGTGACCTTGCAGAAATCTCTTCAGGGCAAGAACGAAGGGCGGGCGAGCCGTTGTGATACGCTGCAAGCGGCAAAGGCCCAACAATGGTCAGGCCCCATTCTGGAGTACTTGGTGTTGGTGATGGTGTTTTGAACGGTGATGGAACTATCTTGCTTTCGTGTCCTGTTATCGGCCCACACTCCCAAAGGAGTCATCCCGGAACAACTCTCGCGCTGGTTTGTCCCGATTTGGACTTGTCCCCAAAAAAAAAACCCACACATGTCCAGACTCTGAAACCTCTACGCCTGGAATCTCCCACTTTGCTGAAAGGAGAAGGAGAAAGAGAGATTCGAATTTGACAGATTGCGTTTGTTTGAAGTGTCTAAGGGGAGGGTGGGGTAAGCGTAGAGATGAGGAGCCCCTGGCAAAAAGGACCCCAGCTACCGTACACAGCGCCTCTGCGTTCTGTGCAGCTCACGCTTCTGTGTTACGCCTCCACCTTTTTCCCTCTTTCTTCCGAGGCGGTAGAGAAGCACATAATTGCCCCTCAAAAAGAAATGTAGAATATGTAATGTGCTTTTTTTGGACACACCTGGGACAAAGCTTTAGTCCAATAATCTGCAAGGAAAACTTACCGGCGTGTCCTTTCCGTTTACCTCTCTCGTCAGTTGACGGCGAAATCGAGGCCTTCGGTTCTAGACAGGCACACAAATGGGTGGCAATGGGGTTTTTGTTTGAAAAGGCCTCGTTAGAAGTTGGAATCTACAAGTGATTGACCGTAGGCACCGAAGCAATTAGACGAGAAACAGCGCTCTTCAGCGAGACACTAACGCTCCACGAAGCGAAACCGCACAGGCTGTGCGCATAGGCGCCGTCCCCATCGTTCATCAACGGTCGGCTCACTTTGGGCCACGCAGACGAAGCCCGCTTTACTACACAATCTTCGCTAAATGGGATCGATTTGAAGTTGGCAAACTTATACATATTTCTTGGAGGAATTGTATATTGTTTCAAAAACCCATACTCCATAACAGCCTCGCAATGTCGGTTCCTGGGAGGAAAATGAGATGGGGTAAAGGGGACCTGACCATGGGGCTTTACCAGCGCAAGATATGTGGTCTGTGCGCTTTGTTTGTTCCTGCTTTCAGCTCGCCCTAACGCTTCATCACATTCTGGTTGGAGAATTTGAGGCGGGGAGGCCGACGTTCTCTGAACAGGTTCACACTTCCGAATTAAAAATGTCACATTCAGGACCTAGTTACAACCACCAACAGACAAAGAGGGAGATTAGATGTGGCCGATCGATCTGTGTGTGTGTACTGTGTACTGTGTACTGTATCCTTGTTTGTTTGTCTTGTGCGCCTCGGCATGTGTAGAAGTGATCTCGCGTGGGAAGGGTTTGAAGGGAATCGCACGCAAAAGCGCTAAAATCAAGAGGAAGTGACCAGCGAAAAAAGCACCAGAGCATAATCTGGTACCACTGACCCTTCCTATCTACTTGGATGGGCCTGATATACATCATGAGGTTCGCGATCTCGCCTTCCCCAATAACAACCCCTTGCGCTCGCACTGCGTCCCAGATCCGAAGAGTTGCACACGCTTGTGCAGCCAGGACAACGCACAGAATGCAACCCGCGAAAACCACTAGAGTCCGGACATCGAGCGAGTTCGCGGAAAAGCGCGAAATAATGGTACGGGAAACACAGTAAACAAACGCGCTAGTCTTTTCCCGCGCTTTTCCTACGCGACGCGCTTTCTTCATGTTTGGCCTCCCAAACCTGACGCGTGTGTTAGTTCTAAAATTCTTGTGTCTACATACACACAGTCATCAACTATCAACTATCAACCACCACACTTCACCCACACACCCACCTATCCATCCATTTACAACCATGTTCAGAAACACCAAGAGAAGAACGGCAGGCCGTAAGAACTTCGATAATCCCGTGTTCTCCCACAGCACCGTGGACTCCTACCTCGATAACGTCTACAACAGCTCCAAGCTCACGTTCTACACTCTCCCACCGGTTGGCGAGATCACTCTTGACGAGTTTGAGACATGGGCCATTGACCGTATCAAGATCCTTAATGAGATTGAGTCCTCACTTGCAAGAAACAAAGGTTATAAGGAGATCGAATCCGCAGTTCTTCCTATGATCCAATCCAAGCTCCCCTTGAATTCCACCAATCCGGAGAAGCTTAACAAGGAAAGACAGAAGGACTTTTTTTCCCACTTCATCCTTAGACTCTGTTTCTCAAGATCAAAGGACCTCAGAGAGAAGTTCCTCAAGAACGAAACAATCCTCTTCAAGATCCGTTACAACAACCTCACATCATCAGAACAGCAACAATTTGTGAAAAACTTGGATATGCCATGGGAATACATCACCGAGGAGGAAAAATCAAAACTCTCATCCAAACTCTATGCGTCAGTCGCCCCATCACTTGCATACTCTTTAAACATCACAGATGAACCACAAAGAAAAGCATACTTCGCACAAGAGGATTTCATTAAGATTCCGTTCGAATACGTGACGGATCTCTTACCACAACGTTGTATTTACTTGTCCAGAGGTACAGCTTACATCCCTAAATTCCAACAACTTCAACTTTTGCTCAATGAATACACCGCCAAATTGAGTGCTGCTCTCATCTCCACATCACACGCCTTCCCATCATTAGACGAAGATGACAGAATCTTGCCAATCCTCACACATTTGTCATCTGGTGCTCTTCTGAATTTGTCACAGGATGAGTATGGCTCTTCAGAAAACAGCTCTGATATCAACGCTATCAGTGTTGGTTCCAAGGAAATCGTGTCCCAATTCCCATTATGTGGTCAACATCTGATGGACGGGTTGAAAGCTAATCATCATTTGAAATACCACGGTCGTCAACAGTTTACACTTTTCCTCAAGGCTGTCGGTCTCTCTTTAGAAGACGCTCTGACTTTCTGGTCCAATGAGTTCACAAAATCTATGGGTATGGATAAGTTCAATAAGGAGTACAAGTATAACATCCGTCACGCTTATGGTATGGAAGGTGGTCGTATTAACTATAAGCCATGGGACTGTCGTACTATCTTATCCAAGCCAAGACCGTCTAAATCTGATTATCATGGTTGTCCTTATAGAGACCTTGCTGCTGATGCATTGGCTACAAAGATGAGAAGTATGGGATTGGAGGAAAGAGATGTCCAACAAATTTTGGAGATGAGTTCTAAAGGTGAGTACACAAGTGCTTGTACCAAGGTCCTGGAGACGAAGACTAGTGGCGAGGTAACTGAGCATGTTACTCATCCAAACTTATACTTCGATAGAATGAGAGCTCATACAAAACAAAAGCAACAGGTCGTTTCCACTGATGCCTGAATCCTCGGCAGGATTACCCCCGAATTAATTTTTGATTGTATACTAGTAATATTTATGATTGTCTCAAGTGCTATAACTTCCGTTGTATATCGTAATCAAGTAGTCATATCATTTCATGAAGTTTTATGTACATCGTGAGCCACAACAACTAGGCACACATTTCTGTTAACGTTAGTTCTATCAACAAGACACCTTTTACTTCTTTTCTTTGTCGTCTATCACTCCGCCTTTCTCAAATGGAGCATCTTCTCTGGCTTCTTCGAGCATTGGAAGAATACCTTGTTTAGCTAAAGCGAGCTGTCTCAAAGTTAGTATTTCCATAACGGGTTATCAAGAGATTGTAGGGAAGGGAACATACATCAACACATGCCTTGTAGTCATACCACAGGTCTTCACATTCGTTATGGAGAGACTTTCCTTTGAGAAATTCTATTACGATCGTTAGTCTCGTAACATGGAAGTGAACGCAAAATCGAGGAACTTACTCTCA
The DNA here is from genome assembly GCA_030557155.1 of Petasospora amylophila. Taxonomy (NCBI): domain Eukaryota; kingdom Fungi; phylum Ascomycota; class Saccharomycetes; order Phaffomycetales; family Wickerhamomycetaceae; genus Petasospora; species Petasospora amylophila. The sequence continues at coordinate 50,624 of JAKTVK010000218.1, read as the reverse complement.
GAATACCAGTTGTTGAAACAATCGTCGTACTCCTTCTTGGCAGCGGTGCACTCTGGAGCAAGACTTGAGGACATAGCGTTACCCATACCGAACTTTCGCCGTCGTTTTCTTGAGTTTCGAAGACAAATCTTTTTTTTGTATTGGAAGAGATAGTTCGGTGCATGGTTCCCGAGACCGAAATTTTTCGATGGCGTTCTTAGAGTGGCCGTACCGGTTTTGGTTGAACGTATTGAGAGCTCGTTGTTGTTTCGGAGATGAAGATGTTTATGTGTGGTCTTATCTTCTTCAGTTGTTATATGTGTAGTGTTATAGGCAAAAAGTACTATAATGGAGGGGAAAATGCCAGTAATGCGGCAAAGTGTGTTATGACTCCCGAATCATACGCCGACTCAAGCCGGTAAGTGCAACAGCCTAGCTTATCTCATGTGTAGCCTGCTTTGAAGGTATATACACTACAATACTTTCATTTATAACAGATCACTGACCCAATATGAATGATATTAAAGTACAAGAAAAAAATCAATAACCAGCTCTACTCAAAGCAGCACCTTCTGGATCGCTCACTGGTCTGACTTCTGGGAGTTTGATAAGGCCTCTCTTCTCTTTAATTCTCATCTGTGTCAACTTCAGCAACTCATAAATGACATCAAGTATTGGGGTCTTGACACCATTGGCTTTTGAAATTCTCAATGCATTACCTAAGATGACCTCGCACTCTATCTGGTTACCTTTACGGAGATCGACCAACATAGAAGGAGCATACCAATCACCATCATCACTGTGATACATCACCTTCTTGAGAGATGGTTCAAGCGTGACACCGTCAGAGGCAGCCATGGCAATGACTTCATCCATGGCAGGGAAGATCAAGCCATCGGCAGCGCCGAACTCGTGGAGTCTTCCAACGTCAAGATCGGCGACTGTGCCGATTGTGTTGAAGACAGCGTTGTAAACCAATTTTCTCCATCTAGTGTACTTGACATCCTTATCGACGAAGCATTGATTCTGTTCCTTCTTATAGAGGGAAACAAACTCTTCGACCTTGGCCAATTGTTCCTCCTTGGAATGGATGCCATTGTCGAAGTAACCAACAGCAAGGGAATCACCACCAGTTTGGCTAATCTCTCCATGGTAATTGGCAGAACTGATCATACTAACGCCTGACAACACGATATGGCCTGGGAATCTCTCAAAGCATGCTTTTTCAATACCGATACCATTTTGCTGTAGCACGATGACCGTGTCTTTGGAAACTGCATCGGCATAGATATCTTCCACGTTATTGAGATCTGGGATATTCTTCGTTGTAACGACGACGTAATCGAATGGCCCAAACTTTTCTTGTGCCTCTTTCGCAGTCTTGACGATATGGTCAGGTCTCCAGCCTTCGATGAGTCCAAAGTCTGGGGAGTTTATCTTGTATCCCCTTTCCGTGACAATGTCGTAATCGGAACGAATCACAGAGGTGACTTCACAACCTCCGAGTTGAAGGGTGTATGCAGCGACGGTGCCAACACCGCCCATGCCAACAACGATGACTTTTTTTGCCATTGTGATAGTATGAGATGATACCAGTAAGAACTTGAAGTCAGGCAGAAGTGTTGGGAAAAAAGTCCACTTGTGAGGTTTAAAAAGAGTTAGAGATGTCAGAGGTCAGAGGTCAAAGTTGGCCGCTAACGGAGTACATCAGCGAGGGAAGACCCTCGGCCCTCGGCCGCGGAAAGCAGCGCTTAATCGCGAAGAATCCGCCGGGTGGCGCCTGACGTGTAAAACGAGTTCGCGGAAAAGCGGTAGGCGCAGCACCTTATTGACTTTTGTTGGGACCACATTTCGAAAGCCCCGTTAATGGTTGCCCCAGATCTTTCAATGTTATGAAACGAGGACCTTTTTGGACAAGCTTTATCGTACAACAACACATCCGATAATTAGAGAAGACAAAGTTACCACGATGGATATCGATTACGTAAACGAAGACCGTGAGTTGTTTATTCACCCTTTTGAACGCCTCCCCAGACCACCAAGGACTAACACCACCACCACAAGATCTCGAAGCATTTGCAAGGGCATTAAACGATGAATACACACCCACACAACTCGATGCAAAGAGCGATGTCGACCTAACACAGCGACTTGTTGGGTCGCAGGAACTTGGTGCCACCATCGAACCAGTTGAGAAGATAACGTCGAAGAATGATTGGGCTCCGATAAAGAAAAGAGATACAAAGAAGAGGAAGAAGACAGGTAAGAAAGATGAGTATTTCCAAAGTTGGTCATATAAGGCTCTAAGGTATCCTATCCTGATACCGATATTGCTATGGCTATCCTTTTTGACTGTGATGTATTTCTTCTTAAGGGTTTACATATCATTGTATGAGAGGTATTTCCGTTGGACTGGTAAGAAAGGCAAACTCAGAAAAGTGTTGAGACAGAGTAAGAACTATCAAGAATGGGTGGAGAATGCTAAGAAACTAGACGACTACCTTGGCTTGTCCAAATGGAAGAAGAAAGAACATTTCTATTATTACGATCATGATACACTTGCTGTCACGGTACAAAAACTGAAGACACTCCAAAAGGACAAGAACATTGAGGAACTGATCCTAGTTCTTCAAAGTTGCATCAAGGCAAACTTTGCCGGAACGGAAAACCCACTTTTATATTCCCAAACATATTATGGAACGAAGACCATTGTGGAAGAGTACAACTCCGAAGTTGTCAAGTCGTTAGATCTCGTGATCAACGACTCGACCATCCCTTCAGCATCCAAGAAATTACTATTCAAATCACTCAACAAGAATTTCGGTAAAACAGCTTTATGTCTATCCGGAGGAGCCACTTTTGCATACAACCATTTTGGAGTTATTAAGGCTTTGCTGGAGAATGATGTACTTCCAAATATCATCAGTGGTACCTCTGGAGGAACCATCGTTGCTGCACTGGCTACTACACGTACTAATGAGGAGTTGAAAGAGTTGTTGAAGCCAGAGTTGGCAAAAAGAATCACTGCGTGTGCAGATGGTCCCATGACTTATATCCCTCGTTGGTGGAGAACTGGAGCAAGATTTGATGCTGTTGATTGGGCAAGGAAGTCGACTTGGTTCACTATGGGTTCGATGACTTTCAAAGAGGTGTATGAGCGTACCGGTAAAATCTTAAACGTTTCTACTGTCCCTGCTGATCCTCATTCCCCTGTGATTCTTTGTAATCATGTCACTGCTCCAAACTGTGTTGTTTGGTCCACACTCTTAGCCTCTTCAGCTGTCCCTGGTGTGCTCAATCCTGTGGTGTTGATGATGAAGGATCCGAAAACCGGAGAACTTGTTCCCTTCAGTTTCGGCACCAAATACAAGGATGGTTCTTTGAGAACTGATATCCCAGTTGAAGCATTGAACACTTACTATAACGTGAAGTTCTCCATTGTGAGTCAGGTCAATCCACACATTTCATTATTCTATTTTGCACCAAAAGGTTCCATTGGTCGTCCAGTGTCAAGATCTAAAACGGGATTAAGAGGAGGGTTCATAGGTGCCGGTATTGAGAGTTTCATCAAGTTGGAGAACAGAAAATGGTTACAACTCATTCGCAAATTGGACTTGTTACCTCATATCATGGACCAAGATTGGTCAAATGTCTGGTTACAGAAGTTTAGTGGTACGGTGTCAATTTTCCCCAAATTAAACCCATTTGATTTGAGATTCATCTTGAGTGATCCAACTGAGAAGAGGTTGGAGACCATGATTGAAAACGGTCAGATGGCTACTTACCCGAAATTGCTGTTCATCAAACATAGATTGAACATTGAGAGGAAGATCGCTGAAGGTTTGAAGACGTACAAGTCCGCTACGAAGGAGGTTGTCGTTGCAGGCCGCACCCCGGGTAACACTAGAGGGGAGTTCGTGCTCAGTGACTCTGATGATGAAGTGAAACATTCTTATGACTTGGACGCTGGTGTTACCGATGCCTTCCGTTACCAGGTGAAGTTTGATGAGAGAGATGATGATAGTGATGATTCCTACGAAGATGACGATGAGGATGAGGCTGATTTGAGCGCCGAAATCGTTGACAAGACCGAGGAGAACGGGGACAGTTCTGGACTCGGCGGTCTCATTAGAAGACGAGGAAGTGCCTGGTGGTGAAAATAAATAGGGAAAAAAGATATGTGTAATGAATGAATCGTCGTAGCTGTCTCCGCGAAAGGGTATGGAAAAGACGTTGATCATCGGGCACGAAGACAAAACTTCTTCAACCATCCAATTCCATTAACGACAGTACAAATGTCTTTCAAATTCGCCTCAAAGATCACCACTGTGCTACTCGACATCGAGGGCACTGTTTGTCCCATTACGTTTGTTAAGGAGGGCCTTTTCCCGTACTTCCTCGCCAAGCTCCCGGCCGTGCTCTCCGCAGAGAAGTACCCATTCGACGCGTCAAACTCTGCTGTCTCTTCCATCCTCGTGGACTTCCCAGCAGAGCACACTGCCAGCCCGGAGACACTCACAGCACACATCACCGACCTTGTGAAGAGAGACGTCAAGGAGAAAACGCTCAAGGCGCTGCAAGGTCTCGTATGGCAGGGAGGCTACGACTCCGGTGAGATCAAGGCACCACTGTACGCAGATGCCATCGATGCCATCAAGAAGTGGAACGGTGAGGGTAAAGACGTGATGATTTACTCGAGTGGAAGTGTCAAGGCACAGAAGCTGCTGTTTGGTCACGTGGACGTTGATGGAGTCAGCACCGACATGAACGGACTTCTCAAAGGTTACTTCGACATCACGACGTCGGGTTACAAATTTGAACAGAGCAGTTACGAGAGCATCCTCAGGGACATCAACAAAGAGGGCAAAGAGGTGTTGTTCCTCAGCGACAACGTGAGCGAGGTCAAGGCCGCACAAGCGGCCGGGATGAACTCCCTTGTGGTGGTCAGAGCCGGCAATGCCCCACTGAGCGACGATGACAAAGCACAGTTGCAACTCGTTGAGGACTTCAGTGACATTGATATCTAATTGTATAGAATTAAAGCGTTAGAGACCCAACGGAAGTCCGTAGCGCAGCTCGGCCCTCGGTAATAAGCGATGAAATTATGTGCCACGAAAAGAGGCACCTCTCTGCCCCGCATGTACAAATAAACAGACACAATTCAATAACAGCACAAAGAGTTGAAGAGCTTTATAGACAACTTGAAGCTGTGAAGATATGCTGCTGCTACCCCAATCCTTCCTTTTGTCACTCGTTTCTGTTGTGCTGGTACGTTTACCCCCAGGACTCTTTATCTTCTCTCCCTAAAACTAACATCTCTAGAACCACATTCCACCTTTTGCATGGCTTTTCATCGATTTCATATTTGACATATCCACTTTCTGGGTGCGTAAACTGTTTGAGTTCTGGAATAGGAAGAGCCCCACCTCTATTGCTAAGCAGAAGCTGCTCACCGCAGAGACTTACGAGGACTGGCTCGCAGGTGCCTATTACCTCGATAGACTCACAGGGTCGGACCTATGGAGACACAACTTCAGTAGCACGAAGTATGACTATAGACTGATATCGGAGAGGCTGAAAGACCTGAAAGACGCAAGGGAGGAAGACGATGTCGACTTGTTGGTGAAGCTGTTTAGAACCGGTGGTTGTTTGAGAAACTTTGGTGGCATTGCCGGAAGGGAACTGTTCAATCGTTCATATGCCGGTACAAAGATGCTGATCGAGGATTATATCTCCGAGGTGTTGCACTGTTTGCATTACCTTGATGAGGCAGATTTCAGTCAACATCAACTCACTTCAAACCAACTGAAATTGGATTTCTTCCATGACGCAAGACAGGCTTTCGGTTCTACAGCGTTGGTATTACAAGGTGGTTCGTTGTTCGGTCTTTGTCACATTGGAGTAGTTAAAGCACTGTATTTCAAAGGCTTGCTACCAAGAATCATCTCAGGAAGTGCCGTGGGCGCCGTGGTTGCCTCATTGATCTGTACTTTAACAAACGAGGAACTTGCAAAGACACTCGTTGATATCCCCGAAGCACTTTCGACCATTGATAGACTAAACACGGATGTTGACGAAAGATACGGTTCTGTCATTGAAAACGTGGTGAGTAAAGGTTATTCTCAAGACATCTTGGTGTTTATGAAATATGTGAAGGATCACATTGGTGACATAACTTTCGAAGAGGCTTACCTTCACACAGAAAAAATTCTGAACATCATCGTGCACCCAACGGATAAATCCATCCCATCATTACTTAACTATGTCACTGCGCCTAATGTTGTTATCTGGTCAGCCATCTATGCATCCATCGGCACCGGTGTCTTATCCGATAACGTTTCGTTATACATCAAGGACCTCTCAAATAGAGTCGTACCAATGAAGCAATCCTCCTCGACAAATTGCATATTCCTTACACCACAAAAGGCCAATGAGAGACATAACGCCGAGAGCCCATACACAAGGGTCACAGAACTTTTCAACGTGAATAACTTCATCGTGAGTCTTGCAAGACCTTATCTCGCACCACTCATAGTCAACGATATCAAGCATAAGACAGGGTGGAAGGCCAAGAGAGTTTTACAAAGACTATTCGGTTTAGAGTTACAGCATAGAGTTGAACTAATGGATCGAACAGGTTTATTATTCAGTTTTGTGAAAAGATTGGCCGTTGATGAGAAAACTCCAAAGAATGCCAGTGAAGTGACCATTGTTCCAGAGTTGAAAACTTTGGTAAGAGATTTCGGAAGGGTATTTGATGTGCATCGTACACATGAGAACATCCCTTACTGGATATTGGTTGGTGAGAAGAGTGTATGGCCTGTATTACCCATTCTCTGGACGAGATGTGCTGTGGAGTTCACGCTTGATGATTTGTTCAATAGAAGGAAAAGAAGACACACTTAACGGAAGAATAACTTTGTTTGTTGATCAACTAGGAAAAGATACTCCTTCTCCACGATTTGTAGTGATTTGAATGGGATTGTGCCCCTAGAAATTGTAAGTGTCCCTGTGACGTCTTTGGCACGACCTGTATCGAGTGGACGCAATGAGATGTTGAGTTGTGTACGATGTAATAATCTCATGATGTAATCTGAATGTTTTTCCTCTGGTGTGCCTGGTTGGACATTGTCATTTCCGAAAAGTTCTTTGTCAGCTGCAGAGATGAGGAACAGTGATGATGAGGCTCTTTGAAGTTTGGTGATCTCTTGAAGCAGTTGAACCGGTGTGATTGTTGTGGCAGAGAGAAGGAAGTCAAGACCTTCAACGATGATGACTCTTCGTTGGTGCTTATAAGTTTTCATCTGTGCAATGATACCATCGATTGTTCTCTCTAGTGTTTGGTAGTTATTAACTTTGTTGAAAAGATCAGTGAAGAGATCGATGAAATGGAACGAATCTGTCAGTTCAACACCATTCTTCTTCAAATCTCTGGCGTAGAACTTCTCATCGTTGATCAGAGATATTAGCAGAACATCCGATGTTGAACGGTCTTTTCTCGCAGGTTGATCATGGTTCAAAAAACACGTTCCATGTAAACCGTTCTCGGCGATGGCGTTGACCAACCAGGTGGCAGTAGTCCCCTGTGTATGCGTCACGAGCGCGAGGAGTCTCTCCTGTGAGGCTGGGATGATGCTGTTGTCACCAAAGAAAGCCAAATCTTGTTTCTGAGTCGACATTTGTAGCCTTTTGAAGCGTTCTTTTGCGTGGTAAATACTAAGCCAATCTTCAAAGGAAGTAGCACATGGCCTTCAAACGAGTTCGCGAAATTTTGATGGAGCGCACAAGAGAAAAACTTTTCAAGCTTTAAGAGAAGAGCTAACAAAGCAGAAAGAAGATAGCCACTAAAAACATTATAAAAGATGTCCCTTCCATCCCTTCCAGCCAGCTTCGGTGCTGAGAACTTCAAGGCCCACGCCAAGTACACCGCTCCTGTGCGTCGTCCAATTGAGCCAGTTGGCCGTTACTTCCTTGCCCACGCTTCCCGTGCTCTCAGAGGCCACACTTGGTCCGAGTACGAGAAGCTCGAGGCCGAGAAGAACGTCTCCGTTGTCGACGAGACCAACGAGGACGCCGACCTCGGTGACGAGGAGCAGTCCGAGGAGCTCCTTGCCCACGACCCACGTGACTGGAAGACTGCTGATTTGTACGCCGTCTTGGGTATCTCCCACTTGAGATGGAGAGCCACCGAGGACCAGATTAGACGTGCCCACAGAAAACAGGTCTTGAAGCACCACCCAGACAAGAAGGGTGAGAACAACTTGAACGCTGACGGTTTCTTCAAGATCATCCAGAAGGCCGTTGAGACCTTGATGGACCCTGTCAAGAGACAACAGTTCGATTCTGTTGATGACAACGCCGACGTTGCCCCACCAGCTCCAAAGACCCAGTACGACTTCTTCGAGGCCTGGGGTCCATTCTTCGAGGCTGAGGGTAGATTCTCCAAGAAGCAGCCAGTTCCATCCCTCGGTACCATTGAGTCCACCAAGGCCGAGGTTGAGGCCTTCTACGACTTCTTCTACAAGTTTGACTCTTGGAGATCCTTTGAGTTCTTGGATGAGGACGTTCCAGATGACACCTCCAACAGAGACCACAAGAGATACGTTGAGCGTAAGAACTTGGCTGCTAGAAAGAAGAAGAAAACCGAGGACAACAAGCGTCTTTTGGACCTCGTTGCTCGTGCTTTCAAGGAGGACCCACGTTTGAAACTCTTCAAGGAAGCTGAGAAGAAGGAAAAAGAGCGTGCTAAATGGGAACGTGAGGCCGGTGCCCGTGCTGAGGCCGAGGCTAAGGCTAAGAAGGAGGCCGAAGAAGCTGCTGCCAAGAAGGCTGCCGAAGAGGCCGCTGCCGCTGCTAAGGCCGATGCTAAGAAGTCTAAGGAGGCTGCCAAGGCTGCTAAGAAGAAGAACAAAAGAGCCGTTAGAAACGCTGCCAAGGACAACGACTACTTTGGTGACGCTGCCAGTGCTGAGGCCATTGATTCTGACATTAACTTGTTGATTGAGTCCTTCGATGACTTGCAATTGCAAGACGTTGCCACCAAGGTTAACGGTGCTGATGCTGCCACTGCCAAGTCTGTCTTGGCCGATGCTGCTAAGGAGGTCACCTCTTCCGGTAAGCTCCCAGCTTCTGTTCTTAAGTACTTTGTCTAAAGTATAGATTAATACACTTACCTAATGATTTGACAGGTAATGCCAAGACAACTGCGCATCAACTAATGTAAACAAAACAAGAAGATAAACACAATGTGTAAACACAATGTGTAAACAGAGGATAAAGATAATCCGGACTCAAGTCCGATAATGCACCGCCGTTGTGCGGAGATGTGCAAATCTGTTACGGAAAAAGCTTATAATTTATGTGGCGCCCGTCCCGGAGTTAATGCGCATTTGGGAAGTTCGTCCGGAGTTGGGGGAGAAGACGAGCACTCATTTTGAAGAGAAGAATATGAGAGGAACCTTGCTTTGAACCTCTGACTTTCTTTCTTTGTATTGAAACTCCCATATAGACAACCAATAGCAATGGTGGGGACACGAAAAACAGAGGTTGCCATCGAAGAGACCTCCACCAACTCCTCGACGTCTGATAGCGAGTACAATAAGCTACAGCAGAAGATCCAACCGAGAAAAGGCTCATGGGTTCTGAGGCAGCTCACGGGGAGACACCCGAGACCACTCGACAAGACCAAGGAGCTGTATCCATACCTCACAGCTAATTTCCTTTCAATTCTCACGTTCCACTGGGTGGGCGATATCATCAACAAAGGTTATCTGAGAAGAATAGAGGATGAGGACCTCTACGAGCTAGGAGGGGACCTTCAAGTGAGGGTGATGACTGCAACGTTCGAGGCCAATTTGAAAGAACAGATTGCCAAGTTTGAATCACAGGAGAAGAACGCAGGCCAAAAATGGGGCAAAATGCTCATAATCAAAGCGCTTTGTTGGACGTTCTTTAGACGGTTTTGGCTCGTTGGTGGTTCTGCCAAGATCATTGCAGACACTTCTCAAGTCTGCACCCCACTCCTCGTGAGGCAACTCGTTAAATACGTCCAGGAGAAGGACATATACGACCCTGGTGTTGGACATGCCGTTGGCTATGCCATCGGAGTCTCCGTGATGCAGATTGTCTCCTCTTGGTCCATTGCTTGTTTCTTCCACACCTCAATGGTTGTCGGTGCCCAGGTCAAGGCTGTGCTTATGAACATGGTCTATTCCAAGTCCACGAGGTTAAGTTCCCGTGCAAGGTTTGAATTTTCAAGTGGTAAGATCAACTCATTGGTGATGACTGATTTAAACAGAATTGATATGGCCGTTGGTACTTTCCATTTCATTTGGGCATTCCCCATCTCTTTTATCATTGCCACAGGTATCCTTTGCAGTAATTTGGGAGCCTCAGGTCTCATCGGTATTGCTATGATTATTGTGTTTGTTGCATCCATTTATAAACTTAACCAGAAGCTTAAGAGACTTCGTCTCCAAGCCACCAAATTCATTGATTCTCGTGTGCGGGCCATCAACGAGATCATTAACACACTGAAGATGATCAAGTTCTATTGTTGGGAGAAACCGTACTACAAGATTGTTGAGGAACAAAGAAACAGGGAGAAATCATTCATCTTAAAGATCCAGCTTTGGAAAGCCATGGTCAACACCGGTGTCAGTTCCATCACTTATCTTGCCGCCATGGTCACTTTCCTCGTCATGATCCACTCCTCGGGTGGTAATTTCTCTTCTTACAACATTTTCTCATCCATTTCGTTGTTCAACATGCTCAGAATGCCATTGAACTTGTTCCCAATGGCCACAGGTTTCGCCATCGATGCCGGTATTGCCCTTGACAGACTTGCCTTGTTCTTGCAGAGTGAAGAAGGCGAGGATACAGTGGAAAGAGGTGAGCTATTAGACTCCGAGAATGCCATCGAGGTGCAAGATGCATCTTTCCAATGGGATGTGGAAGAAGATGAATCAACAAGGAAAATGAAAGCAGATCTTCAAAAAGTCACCACGAACACAAACATTAAGAGCATCAAATCTGAAACCCATGAGGTCGAACAAGAAGATCTCAGCTTCCCTGGCTTGAAAAACATCAACTTGACCGTTAGTAGAGGTGAGCTCATCATCGTTACAGGTTCTATCGGTACCGGTAAGACCTCACTTTTGAACGCTATTGAAGGCTCCATGCGTAAGGAATCAGGTTCATCTCACATTTTTGGCTCGTTGACTTTCTGTTCTTATCCATGGGTTCAAAACACCACAATCCGTGATAACATCACTTTTGGATTACCATATGATGCTCGCAAGTATCAAAAAGTCATTAGAGCATGTGCTTTGGACGTTGATTTTAAAATACTACCAGGTGGTGACCAAACAGAAGTTGGTGAGCGTGGTATCACTTTGTCAGGTGGTCAAAAGGCAAGAATCAACTTGGCTAGAGCCGTCTATGCTGATAGGGATATCATCTTACTCGATGATGTCCTCAGTGCCGTTGATGCAAGAGTTGGTAAGCATATCATGCAGCAATGTATCTGTGGCTTACTCGCTGGTAAGACGAGAGTGCTCGCTACTCATCAGCTTTCTTTGATTGGTTCCGCGGATAGGGTGATCATCTTGGATGGTTCTGGATCTTTGGATATCGGTACCCAAAGTGAACTTCTTGCTAGATCTGCTGAATTCAAGAACTTGATGGAGTACAGTAAGGAGACACAGGAGGATGAGGATGAGATTGAAAGGCAAGTTGAAGCGGAGATGGAGATCTTATCTAAGCAGACCACACAGTTGACGAAGGCTGAGACTAGACATGACGAGGATGATGACGACGAGGACGATGAAGAAGCATCTGAGGGAGAAACCACAAATGCCGAGACTAGAGGAAATGGTGCCATCTCATTCTCTTTGTACTGGAGATATCTGGTTCTCGGTTCGGGTAAATGGAGATACATTGTCATTCCAACATTCTTAATGGTGTTTGTTTTAAATGGGTTCCTTCAAGTTTTTTACTCCGTCTGGCTGTCCTTCTGGCTCACTGATAAATTTAACCTCAGTTTGGGTGTGAACGAGGCCATTTTTGTAATCCTTGTGTTTGCTGCAGCTTTTTCCTTTATGGCCCTTTTCATGATGCTTGCTTCTATCAACAATAACGCTGGTTTGACTCTGTTTAACTTGTCTTCTTCGAGATTACTCAAGACTCCAATGTGGTTTATGGACATTACCCCTCTTGGAAGAATCTTGAACAGATTCACAAAGGACGTTGATACTCTCGATACCGATATGATTGAACAGATGAGATTGTTGATCACTTCTGTTAATTTGATCTGTGCTACTATTATTCTTTGTGCTTGCTACATTCCTTGGTTCCTCATCGCTGTTCCACCAGCAGGTATGATATATTATTATATCTTTGTTTACTACAAGAACTCCGCTCTGGACATCAAGAGACTGGAGTCTAACAACAGATCGTTTGTCTTCTCCCTTTTCAACGAGACATTGTCTGGTATGAAAGTCATCAAGTCCTACTCATCTACCAAGAGATTCCAGTCAAGATACGAGACGTTAATCGACAAGATGAACAGTGCTTATTACTTATCTTTTGCTAATCAGAGATGGCTGTCGATCAGATTGGACGCTATCAGTTCTTGCTTAACTCTTCTCATTTCCATTTTGTGTGCTTGTGGTGTTTTCAATGTTTCTGGTGCTTCTGCAGGTTTGTTGGTTTCTTACATGGTTCAAACGTGTTCTTTGATGTCACTTCTCTTGAGAGCATTCACACAAGTTGAAAACAATTTCAACTCCGTGGAGAGATTAATGGAGTATGCTTATGACTTGCCACAAGAAGGTCCATTTGAAGATGCGGCAAACAAACCAAACGAATCCTGGCCACAAACTGGTGCCCTCAAGTTTGATGATGTTTCCCTTGCTTACAGAGAAGGTCTCCCGTTGGTCTTGAAGAACGTTTCGTTCGATGTTAAGGCATCTCAGAAGATTGGTGTCTGTGGTAGAACCGGTGCTGGTAAGAGCACAATCATGAACGCTCTGTTCCGTGTTAGCCCCTTGACTTCTGGTAAGATCACCGTTGATGACGTTGACATCAGTACACTCGGTTTGAATGACTTGAGATCGAAGTTGTCGATCATTCCACAGGACCCAGTGTTGTTCCACGGTACCATCAGACAAAACTTGGACCCATTCGGTGCCTCAACGGATGAGGAGCTTTGGAACGCATTGAAGAGATCCTGGTTGGTTGAAGAGGATGCCTCTGGCACTGGTGATTACATCGCCGGTGACACCAACATCAGAACTTTGCACAAGTTCCATTTGGACCAATTGGTCGAAGACGATGGTGCCAATTTTTCTCTTGGTGAACGCCAGTTGCTTGCACTGGCGAGAGCACTTGTGCGTAACTCGAAGATTCTCATCTTGGATGAAGCTACTTCGAGTGTTGACTATGAGACCGACGCCAAGATCCAGAGCACCATTGTCAACGAGTTCAGAGACTGCACCATCCTTTGCATTGCACACAGACTCAAGACGATCTTGAACTACGACAAGATCCTGGTGCTCGATAAAGGTGAGGTCCGTGAGTTTGATACGCCGATCAACCTCTTCAAGATGGGCGGTATCTTCAGAGAGATGTGCGACAGATCAGACATCACAGAGGGCGACATTCCTTTATAAGTTGATAATAGAGCTTCAATTGTAGTTATTTATAAGACTAATGTATATTTGTATTGATCGAAGTGATACCGCCGAAGTCAATTGCAGTACAATTGATTAGCCGCCGTGTCAACTACGTGTCAATATGTGGGTGTAGTCCATTCATTTGTATTCAAGAACAGATTTCAACTCCTTGAGATGATCAAGATCTCACTGGAGATTAAGAAACTTGTTCTTGAGATGTAGTTGAGGATGAGAATTACATCATAGTGCAATGTAATATCAAATCCTTTTGTACATCAGCCTAAAGGCCAAACAACCTTTTTGAGCTGAGGCAATGTATAAGTCAATGTGGGACAGACCAAAATATAAAGTGCCAATAACTTACAGGTTATGAAGTGGAAGAAGAAGACGACACAAATTTGAAAACCGGCTTTTTATACATTAGAAACTATGTGTGCCCGTACCGAGTCCCGCGAAAATAAAGATAGGTCACGTGCACTGGGTGATGGATAATTGTGAATCTTCTTCACAGTAGCCGAGTGATCCTCATCGAAAAGTACCATTGACCAATATTAGCCTGTCTGCTTGTCACCGGAGGACCCAGAGATACACACCAGTAGTTAGCAGTGTAAAACCTAAGTTGAGTGCGCTGATCATCGCTTATATTATTTTTCTCGTTCATGTCGACCCGCTGCTTATACTAGAAAACCAAGGGGTCTCTCCTCTCACACATAGAGTAATATATAATAAATTTGTCGAATATCCGTTTCCAGTACATACCTGCTTCATCGAACCAGTTTTATGTACCAAGAACATGACATTTGCAGACTTGAAGCTCAAAGTACCTCTGGAAGCTTTGCTCCGCGTGATTAGCTCAGTTGGTAGTTACGACATCATCTCTCTTCTTAATGCCCATCCTGAGTTGAAACAACTAGCAGTTCTCGTTACTAATCATGACTATACACCACAATTCTTTGGTGGTCTGGAAGGGGTACGCAGACTGTCGCAAAAAACATGGGAAAGCTGGACCTAACGAGCCTATCCGTCTTGTCGAAGCCATCCCAACTTGGCCGGCTGCCAACTTGGACCTGACAATTCCATCTGTAATGGAGCTTCCGTATGGAACACCCACCCTCTTGGGGCCAACTACTTTTGTCTTTATCCAGTGCCATCGATTAAGCAGATATGATGGTCATAAAGTGACTCCAAGATTGCGTGAGATGCTTGATGGGTCAGGTTGTAAGTGGCATTTCGGGTACAGTACATACCCAGACCGTCCACCCACAGTACTTCTGAATGGTACTTTTGAGGATATCCTGGCCATGCCATACAAAGACATCTCACCAGTTTCTAGCTCTATGGGACTACATGCCGCACTGGGACTGACACTGGAGAACGTGGAAGCGTTGCGAATTGAAGGGCTCATCAAAGTGAGTGGGTTACAGCTGTTGAAAGTGAAACGGTTGTCCATCGTGTTCAAAAATCTGGAGAAGGGAGTTCGTCCGGAGATCTCTCACTTGAGACTTCCTTCCCTCGTTGAGTTCACCGTTCACTATGATGACCTGATTCCAAGGATTTTTGACATTGACACATCTGGACTCCACACCCGTTCGAAGTACTATTTGTCTACAGCTTTTGAGCTCACAAATATTCACTCCATGCACCCTTTACTCAATTCAGACAGCAACGGCTTTGACTATGATGACACGAGGGACTCTGAGCTGAAGATTGAAGATCTTGGCTTTAATACCTTCTTCGGGCCTCAAGTTCAAGTGGGAAATTTAGTCCTCACCGGTGTCCCTGGCTTTGTTGCTAGATTCATCTGGCCCGCAGCTCAACACAGAACTGCTCGGAGACGACCAGAAAGACATATTACTGTTGCGTCTGTATATTGGACTATAACACTAAGGGAAAAGAGTTTTGACCATAGTATGTTACTTCCGGAATATGGGGAATATCCCCAGAATGTACAGTGGTTCAGGATTGGTCGGAAAGGTGTGTCCTTACCCATGATTATTCTGGCCAAACCAGAGGATGACACTGCTGCTCCATTGATTCTCCCTGATGGTCCTCCTTACTTCAATTTGCGTTCATATGGTCTCGAAACGATGGACATTGACATACTCGTGGACGACTCCACTATTAATCTTGAGCCCCTCTGGAAGAACATTGAGTGTGGGTTTCTATATTTCTCACCATTGGTGAACATTGTGAAACCACACGTGTATACCCCAACTGGTCGAACACTGAACATAATGAGACCGCAGCTATCGGTCCTGGCTTGGGCCGAGAGTGAGAAAACTGGAGCAATTGAAGTTTGCGGGCTGTCAAGTACCGGCAACATTACCTCTTTCTTGGGTATTGCTTTTGAAAGGATTCCTACTTTTTATACGTCTGGGCCCAATGTGACGTGGTATCGCCAAGGTGCATTAAGTATGTTCAAAGTCGACTGAGGAACCTTCTAATTTTTCTTATAAATCTTATGACCAATGTATAAGGCAATTAGCACCAACGACAAGAAGATTCTAAAGTTGAATGCCGTCTCGTACAAGAATGACTTCTTGAAAGCCGAGGAGGGTTGTGAGTACGATGATGTGATTGAGATTGACTTGAACCATTAATTGCAGTGAAGTAGAGCGATCAATCAGATCACACTAGGAAGAGGGATCAGACAAACACCTTCTATTACAGCTGTCGATATATATATTCATAAGAGGATATTTACTTTCTACTCACTCTGTATCGTCAATGACTCAATTGTGAGTACGATTAATGGATTGTAATGGAACAGTGTAGTAAATGTCACGTGACTTTATCTCTTGCACAGCCGGGGCTGCGTAACCTGTGGTAGGGGCCACATTGCTAGTTTTATGTCAAATTCCGATTAAGTTTTTAACAAGTCCATCAACGAGCTGATAATCAAGCACTTTCCAACGGTAAAGATTGTGAGACTGGCATCGAATCCACTCCACAACCATCTCTGAACTTTTTGACTCGTTGCCACGGAGGAAATCAAGCGTTGAGCGTGCCTTATCGCCCTGTATTAGCCCAGAACCAACCCCCGCCCCCGCATCAGGCACACACACACACACAACAAACCAGGATCGCCACCGTTGCTTCTCAAAGGAGCCCATACATTCGTCATCCCTGAAGCTTATAAAAGAGAGAGAGAGAGCTTCATACTGCTGTCTTTGAATCACAGAAGCACAGCGAGAGCGTCACAATGACAGACAAGCGCAAGTCCTCGATATACACTCTCAGACCGGACACCCCTTTCGAATGCCAACCTACGGACACAGTGCTCACCGCAGCTAAACAGATGGCGAACCATCGGATCCACTGTGTCCTCGTCAAGTCCTCTGGTCGGTTTCTCGGATCGTTCACTTCAAAGGATCTTGCTTATCGCGTCACTGCGTTAGGTAAAGACCCAGCAATCACCACAGTGGAGGAGATCATGACCAAGGAACCGTTATGTTTGCATATGGATACTCCGATAACTGAGGCATTGGAGATGATGGTTGGTCGTGGTGTTAGACATTTACCTTTATTGGATGATGAGGGTGACATCAAGGGTGTCATTGATATAACGAGGTGTTTCCATCAGGCTATGTTGCGATTGGAGAGAATTGCTGTCAATGCTAAAAAACTGAGTGATGTTTTAAAAGACGTTCAGCAGAACTTTGAAGATATCAGATCTATGGAGGCTGAAAAGATCGTTAAGGATGTTAAAGAGCTGGGTAAATTAGTTGATGTTCCGACTCTTGATAACGTGGTCACAGGTTGCAAGTCGCCGATCTATATCGATTCACATGCGGATGTCTACACCGCAGCTAAGTTGATGGTTGAGCACTCAACAACAGCCTTGTTGGTTATTGATGGAACCTCTGAAACGAAGAAAGTGATTGGCATCTTCACCAGTAAGGATATTGGCTTCCGGGTATTGGCAAGAGGTTATGATCCGAAACAATGTACAGTTGCTCGTGTTCTTACGTCAAGCCCAGAGTTTGCAAAAAGTTCGCTTACGGTGAGTGGTGCCTTGAGATTGATGTATCAAGGGCATTTCTTGAATCTTCCTGTTATTGATGATGTTTCTGGTGATATAGTTGGTATTGTCAGCGTACTTCAGTTGACATATACGGCACTTGCACAACTGTCAAAGAAAGATCAATTCAACGAAGGATCAGTTGAGAAGTCAACGTTAGAAGAAGTGACTATCCGTCTTGGAGAGGATAACTTTTGGGATTCTTTGGAGAAATCAACAGATGAGATGCACAGTCTTGAATCTTCGGTTTCACGCTCTCCACGGGTTCGGTCAAGGGCTACTACACCATCAAGTGGGAGTAGACGTCCTTCTTTGAATCAGATCCTCAAGTCGTCATCACGTCGTTCAAGTTCAATTGCTACCACTCGTCGATTTTCGGAAGGCAATGAATTGACAACAAGTCCAAGTCACAGTGGGTCTGTACGTTTCCAACGTGTGCCTTCTGCTGATTCGTTGACCAGGATGAGTTTCTATTTGAAAAGGCGTACCGTTGTGTTCAAGATCAAGCACGAGAAGATGCAACGTACTCACAAGATCAGTATGACCATCAACAGTGGAGTTTCCGTTTATGACGATATCAAGTTGTTTGAGTTGTTGAAGAGTGAGATTGCTGAAAAGATGGATATTGCAAATCTTGATGAACAATATGAAATTTTTTACTACGATGAGGAAGGTGACATGGTGTTAATAGATGATGAGGATGATCTCGTTGAAGCTATTAACACGTTTGAGAAACTTCAAGAGTTCACATCTGTTGAGTTGGTGTTGAAAAGTAAAGGTTGTGATAAAGGTGTGATCTCTGGTTTATGGGGGTTGTTCAGTGCTACATGGGAGCTTTTGAAATCAAAAGTTGAGAAGACGGGTATGGTCACAGGAGCATTGGCGGTATTGGGGTTAGGAGTTTTGGTTGGTTATTCATTTTCAAGATGACTGGGCCACCTGATCAAGAACTATTTTATTATGAAGGATACGCTATACACGATATTTTATGCTATATATTGATACGACTAATTGATATTCAACCGGTGTGTAGCGTTCTGATCTCGTTAACCGAAAACGGTAAAGTGCGTGTATTTGGGGGCGACGCGTCGCCAAGTGCGCATAGACAAGCCTTGCGTTTTGGCATGAAGTTGTATATATATATATAGACCATCCAAGGAAGTTAACATTGAATTAACCAAGCCTATTTCGATGAATGGGGTTAAGAAACACCTCAACTTCATCAACACCCTAAGCGATAAAAGTGGTCTCTATGGCTATGGCACATAGTGTTCGAGACCTCCAGCGAGATCTCCGACAACCATGCAGCATGAGTTGACAGGACGTTCTATGTTTAGCGCAGGAAGAGACACATTCTCTCCGTTCTGGCGGTGTATATTAGTGGGAATTTGCAAGTCATGGATGTCAAAAGCTTTGGTATTGGCAAGGCTTGTGGTTAGGCCATCCCAATTGGGTATTATGTGTATATGTTCTTGATGTCGCCAAGTTTGTATGTGATCAGCGTCGAAATGCTCGTTCAGGCCAGTGAAATGGTATTTTTAGAGATCTCAACTTGTTTGGTTATTAACTCTTGGAGAATCAAATTAAGTATAATACACCTCAATTGAAGTGAAGTTTAGCAACCCCACAACTGGATACTAAAAAAAAAAAAAGACAGAGGAATGTCCCAAAGCGGCAACATGGTGCCATTTCGCGGCGACAGAATGGCGCAAAAAAAGCACTCCGGCGCGACTCCATTGGGAAACAGTAGGCTGATCTGCGCCGATTTCTGGGCGCGACGGCGCGACAAACGCGCCCTTATGCGCCGCGCATCCCGATCCGGCAAGTCGCGCCTGCCCGAGTAATCGAGTGTTTTTCGCCAATGGAGGGTTTGTTTACATTTCGCGGTGCTGCGCCCTTTTTTTGCCCAACGGTGTTGTTCGACCCGCGCGATTCAAATTTCGGATCTTTGTTTTCTTTTCTTCTCCTTTCTTCCCTTTTCTCTCTTGGTTCTTCACGCCTTCCACACACTCGCTAAACGACGTCAAACCCCCCTTGAGTTCATACACTGAATACAATGCTGCTCAAGTCCCTGGCCTACGCCGCTACCTCCGCCTGTCTTTTCAAGGCCGCCGTTGCCGACGAACTCCCAGCCATTGAGATTGTCGGTAACAAGTTCTTCTACTCCAACAACGGCTCCCAGTTCTACATCAGAGGTGTCGCCTACCAGCAGGACACTGCCAACATCACCTCCGGTGAGTCCTTCGTCGACCCATTGGCCGATGAGAGCACCTGTGAGAGAGACATTCCATACCTCGTTGATCTCAACACCAACACCATCCGTGTCTACGCTTTGAACGCTACACAGGACCACACCGCTTGTATGAAGTTGCTCGAGGAGGCCGGTATCTACGTCATTGCCGACTTGTCTGAGCCAGATCTCTCTATTGACAGATCCGACCCAACTTGGACCGTTGATTTGTACAACCGTTACACCACCATCGTTGACGAGTTCCAGAACTACACCAACATTCTCGGTTTCTTCGCCGGTAACGAGGTTTCCAACGATAAGACCAACACTGATGCTTCCGCTTTCGTTAAGGCCGCTGTTAGAGACACCAAGGCTTACATCAAGGCTCAAGGTTACAGATCTATCCCAGTTGGTTACTCTTCTAACGATGACTCCGACACCCGTGTTGCCATGGCTGATTACTTCACCTGTGGTGATGACGATGTGAAAGCCGATTTCTACGGTATTAACATGTACGAATGGTGTGGTTCTTCCACTTTCGAAAAGTCCGGTTACTCTGACAGAACTGAGGAGTTCAAGAACTTGACCGTTCCAGTCTTCTTCTCCGAGTACGGTTGTAACGAGGTTTCCCCAAGAAAGTTCACCGAGGTTGCCGCTTTGTACGGTGATGACATGACCGATGTTTGGTCCGGTGGTATTGTCTACATGTACTTCCAGGAGGACAACGACTACGGTCTTGTCTCCGTTGACGGTGATGACGTTTCCACTTTGGCCGATTACTCTTACTACTCTGAGGAGATCTGGTCCATTGACCCAACCTCTGTTCAGTCCGATGACGTTACCGACACCACCGCTACTTTGTCTTGTCCAACACAGGGTAAGTACTGGAAGGCCTCCACTGAGTTGCCACCAACCCCAAATGACGAGTTGTGTTCCTGTATGGAGGCCTCTGTTAGTTGTGTAGTCTCTGATGATGTCGACTCCGACGATTACTCTGACTTGTTCGGTATCGTCTGTGGTTACATCGACTGTTCCGGTATTGAGGCCAACGGTACCACCGGTGAGTACGGTGCTTACTCCTTCTGTTCTTCCAAGCAACAGTTGAACTTTGTCTTGAACGAGTACTACCAGTCCGTTGGTTCCAGTGATGCTTGTGACTTTGACGGTTCCGCCACCATCAACGACGATGCTTCCACCGCCGCCAGCTGTACCTCTCTCTTGTCTGCTGCTGGTACTGATGGTCTTGGTTCCGTTTCTCACACCATCACCTCCTCCAGCACCAAGTCTACTGGTTCTTCTGGTGATGACTCTTCCGACTCTTCCGACTCTTCCGCTGAGGAGTCTTCTTCTTCTGGCACTGCTTCTTCTTCTGCCTCCTCTACCGCTTCCGGTTCCGGTGCTCACGTTAGAGTCCCAGGTGGTGAGAACTTTGTTGCTGCTGCCTTCACTCTTTTGGCCATTTCTGGTCTTTCTGCTGTCTTGTTGTAAGTTGCATGAAGTCAAGCATAGGATCATCTTAGCATCATCCTCACTCTTTTATAACTGACATTTGACCTCACCATGGTCCCCATGTTTTTTTATGTTTTCACTTGATACCTTCCAGTTTTAATAAACGGAGACGTCTATCTCTACAAGCGTGCAATGTAAAGAAAACCGGGATGTGGGTGTTGCCTTGTTTAAGTACTCGGAGTGGTGAGAAATTAGGTTGCCCACCACGCTGAAAACAAGCGAGCAACATCCCCGTGCCGTATGTACAGTTACTCCTTCGAGTAAAGGTAAACAGGGATCCTAGTAGGCTTGTGTGCGAACCGCGTCTGGGTTATGTTGGTGTCTTGGATCGATGTTGATTCTAGAAGTGGTGTTTTGTGATTGTTTAACCGGTGATGATGTAACGGCGCGACAATCCGGATCCAGGACTTTCCCGTGTAATGGAAGGCGGGAAACACACAGGAGAACAAGGATATATAGATATAATGTTCTTGATTGATGATAAGAACTATAGAAATATTCAAAGATATGGAATGAAGAAGCGCGTTCCCTCAACCGTTGCTTCCCCCGTAATTGCGAGCCAAAAGCTGCTGTACCTGCAGCATCTCCACGTCTCTTTCTCTCTCAATGATCCTCGCTTGTCGCAACACGCCAACGCCCAACGACGTAAACACAACCTCACAAGTCGACGCGTCCACAGCGGAACGTAAACAAGGATGCTCGCCTTCCTAAAGAGGGAACAGTACACCCCCTCTCCAAGGCGTCCAATTCCAGGCTTTCCTTCGCTGTAGTTGTATTTTTGGATCAATGCCGCAAATGCGCAAACTGCAACCCCGCGCATCGTTTTTTCCCTGGCCCCTCAGACTGACGTTGCTCTCTTCTCAAAAAGCTTCACACGTTCCCGGATTTCCGATTCCACCTTGGGAAAGGAGGAATTGTGGCGAGGCTGTGGTGTTTGTCAACGTTTCGACGCGTCGAGAATGCTCGTCCGCCTCTGCCCATCTTATAAGTACTCGACACGGCCCCACTCCGACAATTCATTCATTCACACACAGAGTGAACTACACACAATCGTCGCCGGGTTTTCTTTCGTTCACAATCCTTATATATACCTACTACCAACCGGCAACGTCCTTTAAGAAACTATGAAGTTCTTCAAATCACTCGCTTTGTGTGCGTCCGTCTTGGCCTCCACGGTGTTTGCCAATGAGGACACCGATGGAACTGATGCTGATGTTCCAACCATTGAGGTTGTTGGAAACAAGTTCTTCTATTCTAACAACGGTTCCCAGTTCTACATTAAGGGTATTGCATACCAGCAAGACACTGCCAACACCTCTTCCGACTCCACTTTTGTCGACCCATTGTCTGATGCTGATGCATGTGAGAGAGACTTGCCATACTTGACCGAGCTTCACACCAACGTTCTCAGAGTCTATGCCGTCAACACCTCCGTTTCTCACAAGGAGTGTATGGACATGTTTGCTGAAGCTGGTATTTACATCATTGCTGATTTGTCCGAGCCATCTGAATCCATCAACAGAGACTCCCCAGAGTGGAACTTGGAATTGTATAACCGTTACACAGAGGTTGTTGATGCTTTCTCTAATTACACCAACGTTCTTGGTTTCTTTGCCGGTAACGAAGTCACTAACAACAAGACCAACTCGGATGCTTCCGCTTTCGTCAAAGCCGCAGTCAGAGACGTTAAGCAATACATCAGTGATCAAGGTTACAGAGACATCCCAGTTGGTTACTCTTCTAACGATGATTCTGAGACTCGTGTTGCCATCGCTGACTACTTTGCCTGTGGTGACGACGATGTCAGGGTTGACTTCTATGGTATTAACATGTATGAGTGGTGTGGTAACTCCTCTTTTGAATCGTCTGGTTATGAGGCCAGAACAGAGGAGTTTAAGAACTTGAGTGTTCCAATCTTCTTCTCCGAGTACGGTTGTAACGAGGTTTCTCCACGTGAATTCACCGAGGTTGCCGCCTTGTACGGTGATGACATGACCGATGTTTGGTCCGGGGGTATTGTCTACATGTACTTCCAGGAGGCTAACGACTACGGTCTTGTCTCCGTTGACGGTGATGATGTCTCTACTTTGGAAGATTTCAACAACTTGAAGTCCGAATTGGCTAAGATTGATCCAAGTTCTGCCACTTCCGGTGATGTCACCACCACTTCCCTTGAGTGCCCAACACAAGCCAGTACTTGGAAAGCTTCCACTGATCTTCCACCAACTCCGGAAGAGGCCGTTTGTGACTGCATTGACAACTCTAACTCTTGTGTCCTTGCTGATGGTGTTGATAGTGATGATTACAGTGACCTCTATTCTGAGATTTGTGGTGTCATTGACTGTTCTGATATCAGCTCCAACGGTACCTCTGGTGAGTATGGTGCTTACTCCTTCTGTAAGGATAAGACCAAATTGAACTACTTGTTGAACAAGTACTACTCTGACAACGGTGAGAATGAGTCGGACTGTTCCTTTGACGGTTCTGCTACTTTGAAGAGTGACGCTTCAACTGCATCCTCTTGTTCATCTGTGCTCTCTGCGGCTTCTGCCTCTGCCTCCTCCGGCTCAGGCTCTTCTGGTTCAGGCTCTTCTGGTAGTGGCTCTTCTGATTCTGATGAGTCTTCATCTGGTTCTGAGTCTTCAGGTACTGCTTCCTCTAGCAGCACTTCCACTGGTAAGAGTGCCGGTTCTTACGTCAGACCACCTCTTGACAGTTCCAACATGGCTCTCTTGACCTGTTTCATCGCCTTGACCATTGGTGGTGTTGGTGCCCTTGCCATCGTTTAATCTTCGTTTGTTTCATGAGTTTCTCTTATATAAGATACCACAAAAAAATGTGTGTTTTGTCGATCTAGATTATAGATACTACTGCAAGACAGTCTTCAGTTAATGCAAATGCTTTTTTTTATGTATATATAGACCTTTTCAATTGGTACATTAGTTGGAGATCATGAAAATTTCGTTCAAAGCCTTAGCATCCATAGTGGCTGCTCTCTTCTGTCTGATCCATTTGGACCTCACGTGGAGTCGTGTAGTAACAGCTGGTGATTCTTCCCTAGCCTCGTTTGGTTTGAGCATACTCTCACGTGTTACTTCTTCCTTAGTGTCTTTACTCTTCTTCTCTTTCTTCTCTTTCTTCTCTTTCTTCTCTTTCTTCTCCTTCTTGCTCTTCTTCTCTTTCTTCTCCTTCTTGCTAGACTTCTCCTTCTTCTTGTCCTTCTTCTCTTTCTTACTCTTCTTAGACTTCTTCTTAGGAGCTTCGGATTCTGAATCACTGCTATCACTTGACGAATCCTGATCGTCTCTTGATCTCTTGTTTGATTTCTCCATGGTTGTCGTCAGTTTCTTGGCTTCAGCATCCCACGTACTCTTTAGCGTTTCACCCATGACAAAATGCATCCCCCATTTACCATTGATGATCTTCTCTTTTCTCTGAGTCTCCAACTCCTTACTGATCTCATCTTCTTTACCATTCAGTCTTCCCAAGATTCTTTGGAAGACATCCAGACCTGCGCATTCACCACTGTCGAACTCGTCTTTCTTCTGTTTCTTCGAGAGCTTGGCTCCAAGACCAACTGTATCGTCTTTAATGGCAACTTTCACGTGTGTAGTAACGGCATGTGTCACTTGTCCGAGACCAGAACCGGCTTTCCAACCTTGTTTCTCGAGATATTTGAGACCGAATCTCTCGGTGTCATTGGCCCATTTTGTGTTACGTGGATCGAACCCGAATCTCTGCTTCACTTTAGTGCCGGCAAGACCCATTTTAGCAATGTATTTATCTCTTTGTAAATGCTCATCTCATTGTACTTTGTTTATCTCTGCGCAGTATAAAAAAAAATTTTGTTGTGTCAAAAAAAAAAAAAAAAAATTAAAATTAAAAAAGAAAAAAAAACTACTATGGGGAAACATTATGAACTACGTCAATCACCAAAATTTTCGATATACAAGATCATATTATTATATCTATGAAGAGATTTCACGGATTGAATCAGAACAAAAGCCGACACAAAAAACAAACGTACAATGCATCAAAGTTTAAGCGAACCATTTGTGGATAACCTGTTGAGTCTCTTGTGGATAACTCTGAAGTAGACTCATGGCCTCGTTTTGAGGTAATTGGCCAAGGAGTTTTTTCGTAGAGAGGGCAACAGCCTCAGCGTTCTTACCGGCGATGGAGTTGAAAGTCAAAGCCTGAACAACGGAGTCAACAACGTGTTTGACCTGAGACTGAATGGATGGATGATTGGACTCAATGAGCTGAGCAAGGAATCTGTATGCAAATGGAGCAGCCTCGTTGTCCTTGAGGATAGGGAGCGTCTTGATCCAACTGTCAACAACGGCGTCAAAGTTTGGAACACGTGTGTTGAGAGCCATGAGGATCTTAGCAATGGATGTAGAGGCATTCTCTGTGGCAGTGAGGTTCTCCTCGGATCTAGCCTCTGGCAACTGGGTGATTCCGAACAATGACTCCAAACATGAAAGTGCAAAATCACCGTAGGCGTTAGGAGCACACTGTGCAGAGACACCGACAGCATAGGCAGCAGCTTGACGGATGGAGCTCTCAGAGCTGTGAAGCGATGTGTAAATTGGACGGAGGAATAACTCACCAAAAGCAGCAGAGTTCTCACCGGTGTACTCGATCACATCAGCAGCAACACAGAGACCAAAGAGCTTGAGAATGACATTGTCATCATTGATAAAGCTGGCCACTGTTGGGACCATGGCACTAAACGTCTGCAAGAAGGATCCCTTATTGGACTTGATCACAACAGACAAAACCTTGTTGATCTCATCACAAAGCTCCTCATCACTATAGTCACCTTCCTCATCATCAACTTCCTCATTATACTCATCGTCCTGACCTTCACGGTCCTTAACACGCTCATAGATATCCTTCAAACAGTCCTCCACACACTTGGTGAAAGATTGAAGCTGTTCAATAGACAAAGCATTCTCACCAATGATCTCAAC
Source organism: Petasospora amylophila (assembly GCA_030557155.1). NCBI lineage: Eukaryota > Fungi > Ascomycota > Saccharomycetes > Phaffomycetales > Wickerhamomycetaceae > Petasospora > Petasospora amylophila. The sequence continues at coordinate 24,236 of JAKTVK010000218.1, read as the reverse complement.
ACAGTCAGAGAAAGCACTGAAGTAAGCGTACATAATATCTGGTGATGGCTCATTAGCAATGGTTTTAATCAGCTTATCAACGATCAACTGCCAAAGCTCCAATGTCTGTGTAGATTTCTGACCAGTGGCCTCCTTTGAAGTCAAAAGCAATGATGGAAGTGCACTAGAAGCAGCTCTACGGACATCATCGTGAAGGTAAAAGTCCAATGCTGGAAGGGCAATCTCAGTGGTGATTTCTCTGGTGAATGGATAGAAGTCACCTTTCAAAATGTCAGCATAACCGGAGATCAAGTCAATAGCGGCAGCCTTGTCATCCAAGATGGCAGTGTGGACAGCAATGTGCTTACCACCGAGCTGGATAACGTCCCAATCCTCATTTTGGTTAAGCTCATCCGCCTCTTCCTCATCAAGCAAACTGATATCCTGAGAGGCTTTAGCAGCTTCAATCAATGGTGGAAGAACAGCAGGCAAGAATGGTAAAAATTCTTTACCAATGATACGAGCCAATCTACCCCAACCTTGTTCCAAGTATGGCTTAACTGGATCATCGTCTTGCAAATCAGATTGTTGCAAAGCACCAAACAATTGGATCAATTCCTGACTGTGAGGGGCAAACTTCTCCTTACCAACGGCAAGAGCAATGAGTGTAGAACACTCAATACATTTAGCCTTCAACAATCTGTTCTCTTCACCCATGTCAGTCTTCAAGACGTTGATCAACAATGGCATCAGTGTGTCGTAGTACTTGATGAACTTCTTCTCAGCAGCATCGGCAACAATGGCAATGGTGGTCAAAACTTGTTCCTGGACATAAGTCTTAGAACTCTGCAACATAGTCAACAAGTTGGTCAAAAGATCATCCAAGTATGGCTCCAAAGTCTCCTTTGTGGCATTCTCAGAGAAGTTGACCAAAGCAGCAGCGGCGTGAGCCTGAACTCTTGGGACGGAAGCGTTGGTGAGCTTAGAGACCAAAGCAGGGACAATACGATCACCAGCTTGGCGCTGGATAACATCAGCAAAGTCAGTAGACATCTGACCAAGTGCGTTACATGTAGCGTATTGGACTCTTGGATGAGCATCGTTCAAAGTTGGAATGACCAAGTCCAAGATTCTTGGAATCTCAGAGATCAAAACATCTCTGCAACCCTCAGCAGCGGAGGACAAAGCCATAAGGGCAGCTTGACGGTCTCTCCATTGGGAAGATGTGATCATTTGGGAGATCAACTGGAAGAGAGGACCAGCGAGGGCCTCACCACCGAGTCTAAGAGCAACACGGTCCAAAGCCTGACGACCAGAGTCATACTCAACTTCTTCTTCATCATCTTCAGTGTTATCGGCATTGTTCCATTCTTCGGCCTCATCATCGTCTGGAGAAACCTCAGTCATGATGCTCAGTGTGATCATGACGATGGCCTGTGTGTAAGCTGGGTTAGACTTACACATCTTTGGAGAAGACTCAGAGAAAGTGGTCAAGAGTTCCAAAGCAGAGAGTCTAGCAGCGGAATCGAGCTCCTTGTTGTTGGTGACAGCGGTACAGAACTCAATGATGGTTGGGAACATGTCTTTGAAGAGCTTTGGAGCGGTGTCGACGAGGTCAATGAGTGCTTCAAGAACAGAGGACAAGGACTGTTCTTTACCATTCTCCAAAAGCCTTGGTAAACTGTTCATCAAGCTTGGGAGAAGTGGCTGGACACGAGGCCATGTCTTCTTTGGGAGGATTTGGAAGAAGCCGACAAAGGCTGTGCATGCTGCGATTCTGACATCATCCTCTTGATCGGTGAAACCAGCTTCGTAGACTGGGAGAAGTTGATCCATGTGTTCTATAGGGAAAAGACCTGGGTTGGCAGCGAAGATTCTGAAGGCAGATTCTCTGAAACTTGGGTCTGGGTTCTTGGTAGCCTCGAACAAAGTTGGAAGGAGTTCATCCCAGCTGGATGGGATGTCGGACTTGGCAAGCTCAGCAATGGCATCGGCCAACTTGTGTCTAACGTCGTTGGTTTGCTGAGCGATGAAGCCCTGGAGGAAGTTTGAACGGATCTGGGCGAGTACTTGCGGGTTGACGTTGGAGATCTGTCTTTCTGTGACACTCTTCATCTTTGGAGGTGATTTGATGGCAATACGTCTGAAAAGGACGGCAGAAAATGCGTTGGCTGCATGGTTGGAGCCGTTAGTGGCCTGCTGGGAGAGGAACAAGAGCAAAACGTCGATACGCTCTGGGGCAGACCACACGGTACGGAGAGTAACCTCAGCATTGGAGCGCACAGAGTTGTCTGCGGAGGACAACCCACTGAGAAGCCCAGTGAGAGCGGTGTTGATCTCTGGTGTAATCAGGGACATCGTTATGTGAATGTGGTGAGGTGAAGGGGGATGGCTACTTCAACGACAACTTGCGATGAGCACGGTCTAGTGCCTGCTGGTTGTTAGCTGATGTGATCAACAATGTAAATGGACCTCTAACCAGAGAAGAAATTTGCCCTTTGAATCCCCAATACTCACTGAAGTTGTTTGGAATCAAGACACGAGCTAAAAAATCTCGCTAGGGACTAGGAGAGACGTGTCTGGAGTGCGAAATTCCGGGACAAAAAAACACAGAGTGCGCTGCAAGTGACAGGTACAGAAATTATGTCACGACGTTAAGGAAGACCGTGTCGAACCTCTCTGAAAGTCTTTTAAGAAGTGTGCAAGAATTTGTTAATACACGGTTTTACGCGCTCCAATGTTCACAATTTTTTTTTTTCGCGCAGCCTCGTTGGTTCGCGACTCTGGAGCAGATTACGTAAGCAGCCTTCTCTTCGACATTCTCTAAGGCACTCTGTCGACTTGATAGATTTTTATAAATAGTGAGTTTCTAGTTGAAGACAGAGGAAAAATCGAGGTTGTAAATCGTAAAAAAAAAAAACACAATTACAGTACTAGAAATATTTATGTACATGATATTTAATGCTTTTGATCACCCTCTAAACACCAGCTGCTCAGCTGTCTTTCTTTACCACACATGTGTCTTAAACACCGGCATTGTCCCCTTGGTCGTCACTATGGAAGTAGCATTAGCTCCTGTATCGTCATTCCATTGTCCTGACGGCTGAACAAGGCCTGCGAAAGGAGTCTTCTCCAACGACTTAGAGACATCTGGGACGTATCGCAGAGTCACCAGTGGGACAACAAAGGCAGTGACAAACATGCATAATACTAGCATGAATAATAGGAAGTAGCGGATGGATTGTCTCAGCCGTTTCTTTCTCATTGCCTTAGGGATATAACGCCTTGTGTACTTCCAACCAAGAGGCTTCAACCAGAATAACACCAGTGTGTGGCAGTGATCCGTACCAGGGAAGAGAACAAATGGGAATTGGACAAAGAGAATCATATGGCACAAAATGAAGTCACAAGCAAACTGACTCATCTCCATTACTTTGCAAGCAAATTCTCTGAATGGTTGATAAAGAAGACCAAATCCGAGCTCCGTAGTTATCCATTCTCCAGTCCACCACATGCGATTCACTCTGTCATGCTTGTATTCCCTACCAAGGAAAACAATAGTCACAAGGGAAAATAAGAATTCATGGATACTCACAACACACATCAAACAGACCAAAGCCCGAACGAAGTTCCATCCCTCTAAGAACCAAATCACTTCAAAGAGACAAAAATGGATCAACACCGCCAACCCGTGAGCAATACCGGCAAATGTTGCACCTTTCCATCTGGCTGCACTTTTCCAGCGGAGAAATACACCGAAGAACATACTGACAATGAAAATCAACCCAATAACAACAGACTCTAAAATCAATGGCCCAAAAACCAAGACCAACAATCGTAAAGTGGAATTAGTTGCATTGACCTTCCGGACTCCGTTCTGAGCGTTGGTGAACTCGTAGGCAAAAAGCAAGAAAACACTCATGATGAAAGGAGCCACCAATTCAGATAAGAACAAATCAAAAAATCGAGGGCGTCTCAAGTGTTTACATTCCTCGAGTTTTGCTGGGCTAGCACCATGGGATTTCCGAACATAGCCTGTATACTTGGCCCGCTTCTTTTTCATTTCATTGATCCAGGAAATCTTATGAGGTATACCATTACCCCTAGACAACCAATGAAGAAAGGTCCTGTAGTCAACAAAGAAGTCCTGAAACGAGAATTGATGTGGGTTAAAAAGGAAGGGAGCAAAACACATCGATACCAAACTGATCCAAAACCACAACAATGCGGGTTGCCAAATCGTGATACTAGCAAAAAGCAACATCAAGAACAATCTCGCACCTGAGTAGATGGACCTCGAGGCAAAGTTAGAGTAAAGGTCAAAAAATGGCGCCCTAGTCATGGCAAAGCCACGCCCTGTTCCAACGTAGTTTGCGTCACCAAAAGTGACATCTATCAACAATGAATTGGAGTATATCTGACAAACGAACACTTCAAAGAACGGAGAGAGTGACAGCAAGTGATGAATTAATCGAGATAGGGCTTTCCAAAGCCCACGCTCAGTAAGCTCCTGAATGATGAGTGGAACGAATGCAATGAAGAAGACAAGAAACACGGAGAAAATGAAAATAGTCACCCAGTTCAACACTGGTTGAAGCATGTAGCAACCAATTGGTTCTTGAAGGTCCGTATATGGGACATCTTTGTTGTATTTGCAGAGAATCGACTCGCTTTTCAAAGCACCAAGGTTGACCAACACTACCATAAACATTTGCACTGATAACGTGATGAAAAGGTTATTGATGTGGAAGCCTGGATGGGCATAGTAGAAAGAAAGGAATCTATCAAGTGGAAGTTGTGTACCCAAATAGTAGTACTCCCTTGATAAGAGTTGTTCTCCCATACCAGCGCCAATCTTAGAGGTGAAGCTCAAGATAGAAGTAAATCCCAAATCTCGACCTTTTCCACATTGGTAGTAGTCACAATGTTTGATTCTTCCACCTCTCAACATAGCATTCATACCAGCATAGATGTCTTCATTTAAGTGCAACCCCTTCTGAGCCTTGGAGATACCACCCCTAGTAGCCATGAATATAGCATTAAGGAAATCTGGATGTCCGTAATGCAATTTACCACCAATCTCTGCCAAAGTTCTAGCAAACAAAGTTCCAAATGTTTGCTCCTTACCTGCTGCAACATCACCAAGGACACCGATATTCTCTGAGAAAATGTACTCACGTGCTCCCACAATGGCCACCGGAGCGGCTGAAGTGACTCCTTGTGTTGCCAAGGAGTATGGATGTGGCGGGTTACTGTCAGCCTCCTCGAATTCACACAAGACGGACCTGATCTTGATACATTCTTCAAGGTAATTGTCCTGATTAGCATCAACGACTTGGATGTACTCTCCGCGATAGAAGATCAACAGATGGTTTTGATTATCAGACTTACCATCTCCCAAGATTGGATCCCCTGAAAGCTTCACACGGTACGTTGGAATTCTCATTTTGTTTGGGCCAAACTTGCTGTAACCATCTATAAGACACGAATAGTAAGTTTTTTCACCATCAGGATCATCTGGATTGGTCTCAGTTTCAATATAAGCAACACAAATCTCAGGGTATGCTCGTAAAAGGAAGAGATAGTTGGTCCATTCATCCTCAGTGAACGTCTCCAATCTTTGCATTGCAATGACCATTCTAAACTTCCTTGCTGCCATCGCTTCAAGGTCCTTCTCCAACGCCCATTCGTTATCCAGATGATAGGTTACAATTTCGGGATTCTCAATTCGGAAAAGAAGTTTCAAGGCCTTGGCGTAGTTCATGAAGCCAGATGCTGTCCTGTACAATGTTTGTGATCTCAATGAAGCCCAAATCCTTGTTCTCAAAGTATACTCATTGTCACTTGTTTTGAATCCAACACAATTCAAAGGTAATTCAGCAAGGCTCATCATCAGAGCTCTCTCATCAGTATGGTCCACCTCTGTAACGACGTTCTCTTCGAAGTCAGAGTCAGGGATAATCTTCGGTGTATCTGGTGGGTCACGTTTGACAAACTTCTTCCTGCCCCAACGCTTTCGCTCCTTGTTATACCTGGTCACTTCATCTTCAAACAGAAGTGTTTCAGCACTTTTGGACTGCTTATCTGATTCCAGCGAAGGTTGGGACAATACAGAAATTCCACTTCCAGCACTGGTCAACGAGCTCTCTCCTTGCGATTGACGACCAGCTTTAGTGGTGGTATCATATTTCACAGGTGGACCAAACAACCCTTCACGTTGTGCCATCTGCTTTGTGTCCTGAACAAAACACTCCCATTCTGTGGGGAAGAGCTGCTTTAGGTACTCCAATAAGGAGATCCTATTATGGATATTGGTTGTTTTGATGATTTCTGAAAGTGACAAGAGAATGGTTTCCCTGTAGTGTGGAATTAACACAGTGAAGGTCGGCATACTCTCAACACCCATTGGCTCTGGAAGTGGTGTAGATAATGACTGGGCGAAGAACGAAATTCTTCTTTGAGCTTCCGATTTCGGGCCAGGAAAGTATTCATCGGACTTGAATGTAGAATCGTCATGAGCAATGAAAAAGCTAGGGGATTTCAAACTGCTTTTTCGGGCCCCATCGTTATCAGCGGGAGCTTGGTGGTACAAGAGTTTGTGAACCATCTCGACGGGGAGCAAATGTTCTCTATACATGGAGATAACAATTGCGTTCCACACCTGTGAAACCAAGATCTTCGGTTTGTACTTCACTTCCATCTCAGAAGATGCGAGAATCTTTGAATATATTCTCTTCGGTAATCTCGAGAAAACATTCCTCCATGGGGTCATGATAGATATACCCAATGCAAAGGACAACGCCATGGAGAAGAAACAATTGCAAATGATATACCAAAGGTATGTGTCAAGAAAGAATAAGATCAACTCTGTCAAATAAACCAACATCAAGGTGATATGAGCTTGGTGCCTGCAAAGGATCTTACCAATGTACACATCACCAACACACCTGTCCATGCTTGTGTACGATAAGACTCGGATAGGATCTCTAATTGAAAGTGTCAAGAAGAAGTATGATTCCAAATACTTGGCAGTGAATATGGTCCACCAAAGGATCACTGAAAACCAGTAACTTCTTCCCGTAAGACCTGGGAAAGCAGCAGTAAATGTTTGTGAGGAAACGTATCTTTTCTCCTTGCCAGAACGTTTGCCGAAAGTAAACAACTTACCCAACGGGCGGGAAGAGAAGTATATACATGTGATGATAGCAAAAACGAGCTGTACCCTAGCTACCCAGTGCGCTGTATTTGAGTGTGTCTCCAATCCAAAGTAGGATAAAATCAAAATCGAAGGCACCAAGTTAATCAAAGCGATGATCACCAAGATGAAGAATCTGACGAGTAACCTTGGAGCACCTGGCCATTTCCTTGGGATAAAACTCCATTCAGCAATTGTGGCAACAATCTGGATCATGGTACAGAGAAAACCTCCCAAAGCGATAACCGTCATTCGTACTTGTGGTGTCGGTTGATTATCCAAGAGTTGCTGATAGTTCTTAGTATAAAGTGTTGGAGAGTTGAAACTCGTGAAGAACCAGTATGATGCAAAATGGATCACCCAAATACGGTTGAAGTTTGTAGCCACATGCAACCATGTCCTGGATTCTTTATATGTCTTGTAAAAAGCTTTGTTCCAATCAGCAAGGGCCAACATACTATACCGCTGTTCACGAGGGATATCAACCAATCTTGTACCTGTCTTCTTCATTCGGATCCTCTCAATCCCTTCAGGGTACCAGAAAAGTTGGTTCACGTCATCGTAACCAATGATGTCTTTGTGGTCTCTGTCTCTTCTCTCCAATTTGCCGCCTTTACCAATGTAGTACAGTTCATCCCTCAAGAAGCGGTAGAGTGGTGTGATAACATCATCCAAGAATGCGCCATCGCGAGCGTTGCCTGGAGTAAGGGGATTTGTACCTCGAGTATTATCATCTTCAGACGATTTAACGTTGTGTTTCTTTTCATCCTCAGCTAAGAGATACCTGTAATAATCTCTAGAACATTTGTAAATGAAGCAAAGACACTCAGGCAAGAATCTAACTTGGTTAGCTTCTCCCCAAATTAAGAGATATAATGCCACATCTTGGACATATTCGATCACACTCAATCCATCCATGCTCTGTATCCACTTTCTCTCTGCCAACGAGTGTTGTGTAGTCTTGTCTAATTCACTCTTAGGACCGAGTTTGGAAATGTTTTCGGCATACCGACGTTCATCTTCCTCTGCAGCTTTTCTTCGATCACCTAAGTTGACTTTGTTCAGCTTTGCAATCTTCTTGTTTCTTCGGTAAGCCTTGCCGTGTAACTTCATGTTGGCAAATCCCACTTCTTCATCCAAGTCCAACTGGGCAGCAAAGAACCATTTCTTGTAGTTCGCATTCTCACCACCAATGTAAGACCCATGCAAAGTAATCAATGCCATCTCACAGTCCATACGAGAAGCTCGCGAGTCCAATTGGATCATGAAGTGATCAAACATATTCGCAACAGAAGACTTTTGGAAACCAAACACCGATTGCAAGTGGGCGAATACCTCACGAATCTCAAGCACACTGATAGGAGGGTTCTCATGTGGTTCCCATGAAGGGTACTTGTGGACATCTCTGAACTTGTTCGGCTCTGGAGGGAAGTGCAACAGCTTGACGTGGTCGGCCATCTTTATTGGGAAACCATCTTCACCCAACTCGTTACCAAACCTATCCTTTTTGACAACTTCAGGTTCTTGAGTGGTAGTATGGGCAGCAGCAGCAGTAGCGGCGGCGGCAGCTTGTTCAACAATGCCTGGAAGACCTGGCACTGGTGTATCCGTTGCAGAGGGAGGCAATGGAGTATGTGGCGATTGGCCGATATTCGCCAGTGCAAGAAGAGCTTTGCGATGTTCTTTGTCCGTAGTTGGTTGCTTCACAGCTTTCTCTGTGCCAACCTCAAGTTCCTTCAAGTGGTCCTTTGTCAGAATTCCTGCCTCAACATCGTTGTCTTTGACACGGCGGCGAAACATTGTGTCGATGGGCGGTTAACAGAAGAAGTGTGTGGGGTCAATGGTTCTATCTGGGGTCAAAAGATTGAGCCAGGCCACCGTTTGAGACACCTAGACAGAAGTTCTTGAATGGCCACTCATAGTCTTCTGCTTAATGCAAAGTTTATGTGAGGGTTATCAGCGGCCGACTTCGTTTTTGTGGCCAGTTCTTCTTAGCCGCCAGAAGAAACATGGCTTTCTCTAAAAACGATTTGTTTACATTTCTTACGTAATCTGACTCAGATCTGGTGTGCGGGTGTATACATCACTACAGTAACCGTGAACTGCATGAAACTTTTTTTTTTTTCCAATTCCCGCTTGTTTTCGCGGAGATCAAGTCGGAACACGGCCGCTGATTGGCCACTCAACACTCAACATTCTACGGACGCTTGAGGCCACGCACTTTGAAACCACGCGCAGAATTCTGATCCATGGTTTTCCGAAATGGTGGAGATTGGTGCAAAGACTTTTATGTTTCACAGTTCTCCCGCAAAGGGAAATTCTAGTTATGAGGCGAAACACAGAACACAGCTCGAAGTAGTGGGGCCGTTGTGAAGCCTCTAATTCAGCATCGAGAGTGGGGGGCTCAGGGTGAAAGATTTTTTTTAGTTCACAGCACCCAGGCGCCGCGGCTTTCCGGTCGTATACACAAACAAGGGTTTGTGCGGTGTCTACCAGGGTTCCAAACGAGGGGATATTCTCGATGGGAGTTGGTCGTGTCGATGAGAATGGTGACAAATATGCCGAATGGTTGTCACATTCTGTTAATCAATCATTCCAGTGACATCCCCCTTGCAGAATTCTTATCCACGAGGTTGCCTGAGTCGTTTAATTAAGAGAAAGCGACTGCAAATCTAAGGTTTGTACAGGCTCGCGCTTTCATGATCGAAATCTCCGTAGGCAGACAGAGATCTCACGGATGTGAAATTTCATTAACAAAGGCAGCCAACAAAGGCCAAGAGAAAAAAAGTGTAGTGATACCTGAGTAGCAAAGCCACTGATCCTGGGCATTCTCTCAAGTCATCTCCCTGATTGTGTTATTGTTATTGTTATTGTTGTTTGGTTTGTTTTTGGCCGGTCGTACCTTCCTGGACGGAATGTTGTCTGTAGACAGCTTAGCGGGTGGGGGCAGTATAGCGGGGAGCACGGGGTCCCTGCCTAGCTAACCGAGGATTCCTGCCTAGCCTCCGGAGCAACCTGCCTAGCTTTTTAGCTTGTGCTGCCTGGGAGATCTCAGCCTAAGCCGCCCGTCGCTGTAGGGTGCGGTGGGCAGCTATTTACATGTTTCCCGATCCGGCCGGTTCGCGCCACATTCCCATCGTTGTCAGAGAAACGCACTGTTTCGCTCGGCGCTTTTGGTCGCCTCACCGGATGGGAGGTTTTTTTTTTTCTCCTTGTCCAAAATTCCCTTTGCTCCAATACACACACACTCCAGTTTCCCCCCTCTCAAGAGACCACAGAGCTTTGCTAAGTTTATACCAACTCCTGTTCCTTCCTTTACACAGAGTTAGCTCTCTCACGTTCTTCCCAAACAACTCCCACGCTCTTTTTTGACCCCTTTGTTCCTTACATTCCTTGTCCGAGTAAACAGAACGTCCATTCCTTGATAGTAAACAAATGTTGTTCTCCAAGCTCTTCACCGCCGCCGCCATGGTTGGCTCTGCCATCGCTGCTCCAGCTGGCCATGCTCACAACCTCCACAAGAGAGGTACTGTTGTTGTCACCGAGACCCACGTCGTCGTTGTCACCGCCAGTGTCGCCCAGGTTGTTGCCGGTGCCTCCACCACCCAGACCTTCTCCACCGTTGACACCGCTTTGGCTTCTGCCGTCTCTGAGAGTACCACTGTGACTTTGCAGGGTCAGGTTGTCGGTGCCTCCACTTACACCTCTTCTTACGCTCAGCCATCCACCACTTCTTCTGCTACCACCTCTGCCACCACCACTTCTACCTCCTCTTCTACCTCCACCTCTTCCACCGCCGCCGCCACCTCTTCTTCTGCTTCCTCCGGTTCTTTCTCCTCTGGTTTCAAGGGTATCACTTACTCTCCATACACCGCTTCCGGTGACTGTAAGTCCCTTTCCGAGGTTGAGTCTGATTTGGCCCAGTTGACCGACTACGAGGTTATCAGATTGTACGGTGTCGACTGTAACCAGGTTGAGAACGTCTTCCAGGCTAAGGCTGACGGTCAGAAGCTCTTCCTCGGTATCTACTTCATGGACCAGATCGAGGACGGTGTCTCCACTATTGCCTCTGCTGTTGAGTCTTACGGTTCTTGGGACGATGTCTACACCGTTTCCATCGGTAACGAGTTGGTTAACGGTGGTTCCGCTTCCGTTTCCCAGGTTGCTTCTTACGTCTCTACTGGTAGATCCGCTTTGGAGTCTGCTGGTTACACCGGTCCCGTCGTCTCTGTCGACACCCACGTTGCTACCATCAACAACCCAGGTCTTTGTGACATCTCTGACTACATTGCCATCAACGCTCACGCTTACTTCGACTACAACACCGAGGCTGCTGACGCTGGTGCTTGGTTGCTCCTCCAGATCGAGAGAGTCTGGACTGCTTGTGGTGGTGACAAGTCCGTTCTCGTTACCGAGACCGGTTGGCCACACAAGGGTGACACCTACGGTGTTGCCGTCGCCTCCACTGAGGCTCAGACTGCTGCCATCTCCTCCATTGAGTCTACTTGTGGTGCTTCTGCTATTGTCTTCAACGCTTTCGATGACTTGTGGAAGGCTGACGGTTCCCAGAACTGTGAGAAGTACTGGGGTATTTACTAAGCGTTTCCCAATGCTTAGTGTCTGATTGAGTCCCATCTATTGGGATCTCCATAATACCACTTTTTTTTTGTCACCAATCTTATATACCAACAATTTCTTTTTGTTTGAACTTTTTTACCCTTTCTCAGATGTTTGATCATGCTCAGCATTGTCGTTTATCTTTTATTCTTCACTCCAACTCCGATTCAATTTGATACCTTATTGCTAGTTTACTAAAAAAGAACACTTTGTTGTTGAACAAATGTAGTATATATATGCATTAATCGTTATATTAATCCCATCAATATCTACCGCCTCTTCCCCTTCCTCTTCCTCCATATCCACCACGGCCTCGTTGGAATCCACTTCCTTTGTACGCATCGTTCTGATCAGGAAGTGGTTGTCTTCTCATTGCTGGGGAAGCAGATCTTGATCTCGATGCTGAGTAATTGCGTCTTGGAGGTGATCTCGAATAAGATGATGACCTGGAACGACGTCTAGGAGATGGTGTTCTCGATGATTGCGATCTTCTTGAAGTATCACGTCTTGGTGAAGGCGTTCTCGATGGACTTCTGGAATAACTTCTAGAACGGGAATAACTTCTGGAACGAGAGTAACTTCTGGATCTTGATCTGGAGTATGAGTATGAGCGGGAACGGGAGCGAGAATAGGATCTTGAAGGAGTTCTGGAGTAAGAAACACTTCTCGAGCGACTTCTTGAGTAAGAACGACTGCGAGATCTTCCACGCTCTTTCTCTTTCTCTTCCAATCTTTTTTGTCTCAATCTATCAAGAGACTCTCTCATCTCTTCAGTCAAAACACCCAGACCAATAGCAGTGAAGTAGTTGATAGAGAATTGAAGATGTTCAGAGTCGTCATATGGGAAAAGACCCTTGAGGTATGGCTTGATGTAATCCTCGCCCAATCTTTCCTTTAACGCAGGGATACCCAGTTCTTCAACTAGTTCTTGGAACACAAACTTGATAAAGATACGGCCAGCACTGGATGTATCAGTCTCTGTCAGTTTGATCACTTCCAGAGCCTCCCAACCAAGAGCATCACAGGAGAGCATATGTCCCCAGAACTTGGAAACGTTTCTTAATGGGTTAGACTCCAATCTGTGGATAGTCTCATAATTCTCCTTGAAAGTGAACTTGAAAGCATCTTCCCATGACCTTGACTGACCACAGAGCTTCTCACCGGTGACACCATAGTACTTTGAATACGTCGTTTCTTGGGCACACGCCTTGACAATCATATCAACAACCTTGTCTTCATCTTCATGACTGATACCGAGTTTGAGGATCTTATGCACTGCTTCATCCGGTGACATACTTCCCTTAAGAATGAGATATATCGTCTTTCTGAAATTTTGAAGATTGGTTTCTGTCATATCCTTGATTTCTATTGTGGCTGGTTTCTCTGATGTCTCATCATTTTCGGGTTCGGTGACTTCAACTTCATTATTCTCAACAACTTCGCCACCTTCTTCCTCGCCGTATTCATCTTCTTCCTCGTCATCACTACCAAGGATTTCATGTCTGAGTGAGGCATACGCAGCCTCATGCTCTTCATAATCTGGATCGAACTTGAACACGTTCAAGGTATCCTGTGCCTTGAGCTTATCATCCAATCGTATTTTGTGGGTTATCTGATCATCTTCTTCAACTAAATCAAGCTGTGGGTCGATAACAGGGTAGTTTTTGTAGCCATCCCTTCTAATCTGGAAGAGAACCTCAATGATGTACTGTGTTCTCTTCTCCACTTTACCCTCTTGTAAAATCTGTCTCAATTTTTCAAAGACCTGGGCTGTAGCATTGGCACTGACTTCTGACAGGAACTGGCCAACGTGTTTCACTAATCCACAGCAGATGTCAACGGAATCATCTGTTGGGTTGTTCATGAGCAGGTGGATGATTTCCAGGATGAGAATCTCATGACACACTTGTTGGTTGCAGAGATGGGCAAGGAAAGTAGTTGATGAAAGACATAGCACTTTGTTGTTCCTCTTGAAAGCCTTCCTGAACTGCAAGACAAGACGTGATATCAGAAGCTCGCCAACTTGGGGCATCTTAGAGTTCACAACGGCGACAAGGGCAGCATAAACAGGTGTGAACTCGAGAGCTTGACTTTGCGCCTTCATGAGTGTCCTCACCAGTAAGCCCAATCCTCTGTTTAAATTGGTACGGAAAAGCTCCACCACAATGGTTTTCAGGTTGCTCTTGTTGGCTTTATTCACAAGACCATTGATCTGTTTCTTCAACTTGTCCCATTCTATCCTTTGCATCTCTTGCGAGCCCTTTTCAAAGTTGATCTGCTCGAGGAGAGCCCGAAGCCTGGCTGGAGGCACATACGTCCCTCCTGACCGCAGCTCCTGGAGACGCTTGTACTCCTCCTCGACGCTCGTCAGCGGCCGTGAAATCTCGCTCATGATATAAGACACCAACGAACTCGATTGGTTCTTCGAAGCTTGGAGTTTCCGTCATTTTGGAGAAGTAAACAAAGCCGATGGCGTGCGCTTTCAAATTGTTTTCGTACTGTGGCGCGTACCGAAAATTTCCCGGCCTACGCAGAAGGAAGGCAAACAACCATCACTTTCTCCCCTTTTTTTCCATCAAAGGAAGAGACAATCACACAATGTCCCATAAGAGTGCTGTTATTCTTCTGAGCGACGTCCACGCGATCAAGTCCTACACCACGCTCATCGAACGTGCGCTTCTCGAGCTCGTCGAGGACGCAACGCTGGATATCGTGTTGCTCCCCAAGATCACACATCTCAGCGTGTTGGACCTCGTGCTGGCCCAAACCTATACACTGTCTACTGAGATTGCCGAAAGGCTGGGAATGCCTCAGATCAATGTCACTGTGCTCTTCAATGACCACTACAAAGAGCTGAAAGAGCCTGAATGGGAGCTTCTCATTGTTGACGCATCAGACGAGAACTACGCTGAGTTCGACCATCCACATAAAGAGCTTCTGGAGACCATCAACGTACAAAGGGAAGCCACCGAGCACACCGATACAAGCAGTCTTAAACACGACGAAATCCACGAGTCCATCCACAATATCTCTGCAGTTGGTGGTACATTTGACCACTTCCACGATGGACACAAGATTCTCTTATCCGCATCAGCATTTCTCACAAAGGGTACACTCATCATCGGGGTCACAGATCAAGAGCTTTTGAAGAATAAGAAATACTCTGAGTATCTCCAGAGTTATGACTACCGTGTCCATGTCGTCAAGCAATTCCTGGCACGTATAAAGCCCTCACTCAAACTTGATCCTGTGCCAATCCGTGACGTTTGTGGTCCAACTGCTGTCATTGAAGACATTGATGCACTTGTCGTCAGCAGAGAGACGGTTAAAGGCGCTGAGTTCATCAATAAGATTAGACTAGAAAAAGGCATGCATGAACTCGTTGTCCATGTCATCAACGTCATTGGTGGAGAAGCTGATGATGGGTTCCAGAACAAACTGAGCAGTACACAACTGAGAAAAGAAGAGTACGAACATTCACAACATAGCAAATAAATCACGATGACGTCCTACGCAAATTGTACTAGATTAGTAATGAAAGTAAATCAAACATGTGTGTTTTAGATAACGGAAACGAATATAATGTACAAAAAACCAAACTTTAAACGAAAGACTATACCCATTTAACCAAACAACTCATAACGATCATCTGATGGAAATACCACCAGTCAAGTGAGCACCAGTACGACTTGTACGATCAGCCAAGTTGAGACACAAGAAATCAGCAGGACTAACTTGAGCAAATGGGGGCTCATCCTCCTCAAATTCCCTTGGTGCTCTCATTTCTGGATGCCAATGAGACATCTTCACCTTGCTGAACTCTGAATCACCTAATCCCATCTTCTTCTGCATTCTGGACTTCATATCACTTAAAGACTCACCTGGATAAAGGATGAACACGAATGAGATACCGTGCATGTTTCTTAATTCCTTGTGGTATTGGATAACTGGCATCAACAGAGGATCATTATCAGTCTGTTCCTCACTATCAACCTCGTAAAATTTGTGGAGGATGGCATTCTCCTCTGGCAAAATGGCAGCAAAGATTTTGTCATAGCGTTCCAAAGATGCAATATCACCATCCGAAGGAATAAGCGTCGTGAATCTCGATTGAGAGTTGGCCCAGAGCATGATGTTCGACTTGTCCTCATCACTGAAATTAACCTTAGATTGTAATTTATCCAGTAGGTCACTGACGGTACCCTTGGAATTGATCAAAATATCATGCTCGGTGTAATGCAAATAACTGTTCTGCAACCAATTAATCTGGATAGAGGCCAAAGATTCCAATTCCAATAGTGGAATAGTCAATTCCTCATACTCGAAGACTGGATTAACACCCTGCCATTGTGCCCTTGGCAAAACATTTCCAACATTGAAGTTGGAACGCATAGCAACTCTCTGTGAGCCATAGGAGACAAAGATTCTCAAATAGTCTGGATCCTTGTTGATCTTAGCAGCGATTCTCTGAGCCAACTCTTCGTATGGAGCATGAGAAGAGATCCACATATCAAACTTACCTTCATTTTCAGTATTCGAAACATCAGAGTCAAGGACAACAAAGTCATCATCCTTGTTATGTTCAGTCGATGGTTGAATGGAGATGTGGCGTCTAGTTCCCAAATATCTGTAGAAGTCGATAGCACCGTCATAGAATGGTACTTTCTCCAGATCAATAACTTCATCTTTCTTTGGCACTTTTTGAACGGTAATGATATCACCATTTCCCAGCTCGGCCTTATAGAAAGTCAATGTTGGCTTGACAGGTTCAATACTTCCTTTGCTGATCTCTTCAAACACCTCAATCTCTTCATCCTCTGCAATTCCAAGAGCCGCCTTGATAGAAGCCATGTTAGATTCAAGAGTATCATCCTCGTTGACAAAGACATGCGAAACACCGGTGAGGCTCTGGTTTTCAAGATCAAACTTCTTCACAAACAACACAATCTGTGTAGATTCAATCAAGTTTTCATCTTGATCAAGGTCAATCTTCTCGATTGGTTTCAAGCTAGAAGAAATACCAGCAAATAATTCCTTCTCTGGTTCTTCAAGCCAGATGTTAATCTCTTGATGTTTCTTCGAGAAGCATGTGTCATAAACCTCTTGAACAGTCAAATCATCCACACCTTCCAATTTACTGGATACCCTCAAAGTCTGGTTGCGTCTGTGTGTCATGCTCCAGATGTTGAATTTCTCACGAGGGATACCAGTTTTCTCTTCAAGGATAGGATAGAACTCCTTGAATTTGGCAGTTCTGAGCATTCTTAGTTTTTGAGGGAAAGAGTCCTCACCATAGAATTCAGATAATGGAGACTCAGCAACAGCACCGAGATCAAACCCTTCATACTTCTTGAAAAGCTCGTTGGTGAATACACGGATATCCAAATAGAATTCTTTTTCTTTAGCCTCTTTGATAAGTCTTTCCTTTTCAGAAAGTTCAGCATTGACTGATTCAACAACGTGTCTTGGAACAACGTCATCTGGGACATCAGCAAGAATTCTTGCAGCCTCTGATCTCTTGATGTAAACTAACATGTAAGCATTAGTCTGACGACGAATCTGTAACAACTGTTGTTGATATTTGCTTAAACCATGAGCATTGACCTCATTGAGGTTGACACCGAAATTGGCATCAAAAACCTCAGTCTTTGTAACTCTCCAAACCTTATCGTCATCATATCTGTACCATTCATCAGTTGTGTTTGGTCTAATGATGGTGTAGTAATGACCGTTATCCATACCACCGGCATGGACTAGCACACCATGGAGATCATAGAGTAGTGGTTCAACTGTCTCACCTTCCTGGTGGTCCAAATATGGACTGAGGTCAATGGTAGCTGGATATTCTTGACGATCGTTGATCTTCATCAACATTGGCTCTTCGTAATTCATGTAATCCATACTAAATCTCACGAGTTGAAGATGTAGAACATCAGGGAAGGACTTAAAGATAACACCTTTATCGGCGTCTTGCAAACCGTTTTCCGGGGACATGTATCTGTTATCACCTTCCAACTTCTCAACGGTGATATACTGTTGGAATGCCTCTTGCAAATTACTTGTACCTCTAACGTTCAACTGAATATCCCAAAACTCCTCCTCTCTAGATGATTCGTAATCGATGTTCAAACACTTGATGTAACTCTTCATGGTACCAACAAAAGTTTTATTTAAAACGTTCTCAACTGGTGTTCCTTTCATTCGTTCCTCGAGTTTTTCCAACAACACTCTGTTTAACTCCTGTACATCATGCTGAAGGAAAGATTCACTTTCATCCCAACCAAAAGCTGCTGTCAATTTTTTCGTCTCGACGGCAACATTGGAGCGTTCAAGGGAGTAGAAAAGTCTTTGCATCTGGTATGTGACGGACATTTCATCATCGTTCTCCGTAGGGATTTGATACACTGCGCGTCTGAATGATTTCGTGTAGAAATAGTTCTGCAACAAGGAGTTAAGGTAACAAGTAGCTGCCTGGTTAATGAAACCAACCATTCCTGTTTCCTTCTTGGAGTCATAATCCAAAAAGTTATGCCAAAGAACACCTGTTGTGTCCTTGAGAACTTTGACACAAGCAGTGATATTGATCTTACCATCAAAGAGAAGTGGGCCCCTGCGAGACGTGTCGTACAGCGAGGACAGACTTGTGAAGTTAGAGAAACCCCAATCGGTTGCATCCTTACTGAATCTCTGTTGCGAAGTGTTGACAACACAAACTTGTGGATCCTTAGGGTTAGACATGATCAAAGTGAATTGGGCACACACGTACCACTTTGGATCATCGGCCACCATCTCGTTAGTCTCCGGATCAAGGTGTTTCTTCGGGATAGGCTCCAAGTACAGAGCGATGTTATTGTTGGCATTACCCCTTGGGAAAAGCAAGATGCGGAAGTCCCAACCTCCCACGGTGAACACTGGGGAACGTTCTTTGTCCTCCGTGAGAGACTTATAGTCCCTGATCTCCCATGTGAACGCGCCTGTTTCGACAATCTCCTCGTCATCGATCGGTGGTAGGATCTGGTTCTTGATGAAACTGAAATCATGGAGAGCCTGTGGGGTTGCTTTGAACTTCTTTACCGTCTCCTGTGTTGGCGTCTCACTAGAGGCAAGTGGATCCAGCAAAGCGTCATTACGCGCCAAATCCACCACGTTGTTAGCCTCGTGGTCAAAAGTATCGGTCATTGTGTGTGTTTCTGTGCTATGAAATTGTATGTGGAGATGGTGTTTGTTTATTGCCGCCGGGTGAGGGCTTTGATAACTGCTTACCTGGTTAGTTGTCTGTATTGTGTGGAGCAAGCACTTCTTTGGGCGGCAAAATTGATGGAAAGACTCACTGAATGACACTGTCCGGGCGGGTGGATAAAAGTAATTGGAGATGTGTAGCTCAGGAGATATCGCGATATTTATCCAATCACTTTATTGGGAGATGACAATGGACGCTTGTGATCGTGTTTTATGGAGAAAACGTGTCAATCTAAAGATTGTATGGTTCCCCTTCTCACAATTTTGTAAAGGCGCGTTATTTTCGCGAATCAATGGGGTTTAGCTGCGGAAATATTTGTACGTCCGCCCAAATTCGAACCAGGGACAATCGCGGGCTCCCATATTACGTAATACATAGTGCGGGGGGTGCTTATAAGTAAACATTGAATTAATTTATACATCAAAAGGGAAATACTTCTAGCAAAATGCAACAAACAAACATACACCCGGTCATTAAATCGTAAAATAGGTCCAATATCCATAACAGCAAACTGGATAGAAATAGCAATGAGCATGAAGATGATCAACCTCGGCATAAAAACACTAGAAATCACTTTGACGACGACTTCTGATCAGTGACCAACACCGCTTTACGTGTCCATTTGCGAGTACGTGTATAAGCGGTGATAGTATCCTGATAGTGTGGGTTCTGCCAATAGTTATCAAAATACACCCATCCTTCTTTATTCTTCTGTTTGCAAAACTCCAAATCAACACTCCATTTCTCCTCTAACCATTTCCAATGTTTTGAATTGAATGGGAAAGTAAACTCTTCAGGTGATGACGTCGCTTGAAGTGCCTCATTTGTATGGTTTGCCCTCTCGTAAGGTAAGAGTTTATCAGACCAACCAACTGCAACCCAACGTCTCTGATGTTCAAGGATTTGGAATTGAATGATTTTACCATTCTTGTTCCCTGGCAGTTTAGAAACGTTAAGGATCTTGTAATTGTTGTGTAAACTGGCGGCATGCGAACCAATGAAGAATAAGAACAATTGACGAATCATTTGAGAACGCCAAAGGATACGAATTGTAGCTTTGAACCAAAGTGAATGATAAGCGGCAACGATAAAGACAATGGAAAGGACATATACGCGTGGTTCGATGCAAAACTTGAGCAAGATGATATGAACTGGTGTTACGATGAATAGATAGTTCCAGATACGACTCCAAACGATTTTGATATCTCTTAATGGCTCCAATAGTGTTTCAAACCTTGTAATTAGGTTCTCCAATTCGTCCAAGATCTCATCTAACGTTGGGGTCTCATGGCTGACATCGACATACACAGAGTTAACGTAGTAGTTAACTGAGCAATACACCACGGTAAAGGTAAACACCCAAAGGAGACAAGTCAAGCGGTAGTAGTAGACACTTGAGAGGGCAATGGACCAGTAGAGTCCATTCAATATCGGGTCTCGGTGATGCCATGTGAAGAAGTCAAGAGTGCTGTTGAGCAACACGAACAATGGGAAGGACCTGCGCAATATCGAAGCGACAAGCGGGTTTGTGGACCCGAGCGAGTCCGAACGACGTGGTGTGGGCTGTGGTGTGAACTCCGCATGGAGCACAGTGTTTGTTGACATAGACCCGTGGTGTCTTTTAATACCTTTCTATAAGCTAGTAGGCTGTGTGTGGGGTTTGAAGAGGGCGCTAAAGAAAGCCATTCGCGCTTTTGTCTATATCGTGGTGTCCGGGTGTCTTTAAAGATGTCAGCACAGCTCATCTCTTTTGAGGTTTCCTGGGATATTAGGAGAACGTCGTTGGTAGTAAACCCCCACGTCTAACACCGTTGGAACACCCTAAAAGTATGAGAGTGTTCCATAATCCACCCGACACATGAATATCACCAGTTGACACACCCAGTGCAGTGGGTGGGAGAATTGTACGATCGCGACGCGTGGGGACACCAGCACCACACCACCCGGATAACCCACCCACCACATGCACAAAGATCGAACGACGGAGTCCTAGGAAGTGCTAAAGCCCATAAGCTCTCGTATGACGTTGATGCATAGGCTATCTACACATCTGTCAGGGAGCATCCTGAAGCTATCTCCTCGAGATCTAGAGCCTCATTAAAGCTTCACTCACCGGTAGCAAATATATAGATTAAACCTCATCGCACACAAACACCCATAAAACACTACCATCATATGACCCACACTCTAACTCCTAAGTCAATTGCCGATCCAGTAGTATCAGCCTCTTCAACCGTTATTCATTATTCACTTAGCGTTATGCAGTTATGCAAACGGTAGGGGCCACAGCACCACACCATTGCTCTCTTTTCCCTCTCTTTCTTTGCTGCACCGGACATCAAATGGTGTCAACTCTGTTGCACAAGGTTATAAAAGCAATGAGAGATCTCCTTTTCAAAGCTTGCTAATTCATTCCATCATCATCACACAATCACACTACAGTGTTCATACACAAGTTTGATTAGATACACACACACATACAAACTTACGATATGTCCGACATCACTTTGGGTCGTTACTTGTTTGAAAGACTTAGACAAGTTGAGGTCCAAACCATCTTTGGTCTTCCAGGTGATTTCAACCTCTCCCTTTTGGATAAGATCTACGAGGTTGACGGTTTGAGATGGGCCGGTAATGCCAATGAGTTGAACGCCGCCTATGCCGCTGACGGTTACTCCAGAATCAAAGGTTTGTCCGCTTTGGTCACCACTTTTGGTGTTGGTGAACTCAGTGCTTTGAACGGTATTGCCGGTTCTTACTCTGAACACGTTGGTGTTGTTCACATTGTCGGTGTCCCATCCATCTCTTCCCAGGCTAAGCAGTTGTTGTTGCACCACACTTTGGGTAACGGTGATTTCACCGTGTTCCACAGAATGTCTTCGAACATTTCGCAAACCACTGCTTTCATCAAGGATATCAACTCTGCCCCTGCCGAGATTGATCGTGTTATCAGAACCGCCTATGTCTACCAGAGACCAGTTTACCTTGCCCTCCCAGCAAACTTGGTTGATGACGTTGTCTCCTCTGAGTTGTTGAACACTCCAATTGATTTGTCTTTGAAAGCCAATGATGAGGAGGCCGAAGCCGAAGTCATTGAAACCGTTTGCTCTTTGGTTGAAAACGCTACAAACCCAGTCATTTTGGTTGATGCTTGTGCTGCTCGTCATAACGTTAAGGCCGAGACCAAGGATTTGGTTGATGCCACCCAGTTCCCAGTGTTTGTTACTCCAATGGGTAAAGGTGTCGTTGATGAACAACATCCAAGATTCGGTGGTGTTTACGTTGGTACTTTGTCTCAACCAGATGTTAAAGAAGCCGTTGAATCTGCCGATTTGGTTTTATCCGTGGGTGCCTTGTTATCCGATTTCAACACCGGTTCGTTCTCTTACTCTTACAAGACTAAGAACATTGTTGAATTCCATTCTGATCATATCAAGATTAGAAACGCCACTTTCCCAGGTGTTCAATTCAAGCATGTCTTACAGAAATTGAACAAAGTCATTGGTGAAGCTGCTAAGAACTACAAACCACACCCTGTTCCATCTTTGAAGTTGACCAATTCCCCATCTGCTGGTGAAACACCATTGACTCAGGAATGGATCTGGACCAAGATGTCCTCGTGGTTGAGAGAAGGTGATATCGTTTTAACTGAGACTGGTACTTCTGCATTTGGTATCGTCCAGACAAGATTCCCATCTAACACCACTGGTATCTCGCAAGTTTTGTGGGGTTCTATTGGTTACTCCGTTGGTGCCACACTCGGTGCCGTTGCCGCCGCTGAAGAACTTGACAAGAACAGAAGAGTCATTTTGTTTGTTGGTGATGGTTCTTTGCAATTGACCGTTCAGGAGATTTCGACGATGATTAGATGGGGTTTGAACCCATACATCTTTGTGTTGAACAACGATGGTTACACCATTGAAAGATTGATCCATGGTGAGAAGGCCACTTATAACGATATCCAATCTTGGGACCACTTGGCTTTGCTTCCAACTTTTGGTGCCAAGAACTACGATGCCACTAGAGTTTCCACCACTGGTGAGTTTGAGCAGTTGTGCCAGGACAAGGAGTTTGCCGAGCCATCCAAGATCAGAATGGTTGAAGTGATGTTGTCCGTTATGGATGCTCCACAGAACTTGGTCAAACAGGCCCAGTTGACCGCTTCTACCAATGCTAAGCAGGATTGAGAGCTTACGTATGATAACTATGAGACCATGTCCCTACAATTATGACAAACGCTGGTTGCCTTTATAGAAAAGTTTAGTCAATAATTATGATATTTGAATGAAACATGTGTAGCCTATCCATTATAACTCTCATATGACCGGCATTCACCGGTTTTTGTGTGCAATATAGGGGACATCCAACTGAAATAACTCGGCGACGCAAAGGTATATTTGGTGCATATTTACACAATGGACTGACACAATGGTATAAATACATATTATTTATAAATTTTGGTCATATTCACATTTTTGTCGAAAAAAAAAAAAATGGGTTATCCGAAGTCATAGTCAACAGCTCAGATTGAGAAATAGACTCGCAGTTTTTGGAAATTATGTTCGAAAAATTAATAAATTATTATAAAAAATGCGCCATGACCATAAAATAGGCGTAATGGTGACTCTACAGGTCTTATTAATACATCATGTACTTTTTAATTTCATTTCCAAGCGTTTATTGGTGAAGAAACGCCAGCTCCTCGTAGCAGCGGTATAATCTGGAGGCCTGTTGTCTTCATACTTTGGTAATTCTAATTCATCCTCTTGTGCCACTGGGCGAAAAACTTCCAGTGAATCGACGTATATCAAAGTTTCTTCAACAAGCTGTGAAGCAGTCTCGAAAGTTGCTTGTTCTTCCACTTCTTGACACTGCACCAAAAGAGGAAGAAAGAGACACAGCTAATTGCCATAATAGCAGTTAAAACGCTGCGGATGGATTTGGACATTTTGCATAAATCATGTATATTACCCGCCTCTGGTGGCTTCTTCGTAGTTTGGCAACCTTTCATCTTGCTTCTGTGACCCGACCACGACATCTGGTTGTGTTGATGGGGTCTGATATTTATCCCAATAATAAAATGACCAATGGATAAACACATGGAGAACTTCTACAAGGATTAACACCCAGCAAATGGTGGAAACAGCAACTAAACCGGCCATCAAACTTGGTAATTGATGTCCTTTGACAACGGAGATACCATAT
>JAKTVK010000217.1:0-88852 GCA_030557155.1 Petasospora amylophila | reverse complement strand
TCCCACGTGAATATCTAAAGGCTAACAGATTGTTATATTTGGATTATCTTCATGTTCAAATCATGCTTTACAGACCTTTTATCCATTACGTTAAATTGGCCAAAAACGCACCTTTGAACTCATAAACACTACCAAGAGCCTATGAGGTCTGGACTTATCCATAACGGAGATCCCTCTTCATTTGAACAAGGTATGTTGCTGCTTGATGTGCGAATGGACACATTCAGATCTGTACTCCAGACGTCGTCCTAGCTGTCGGCGATCCAAGGTTTGAGTTCATGATAAGATAACGGAGTGGTCGTTGAATGCATTATACGGATCCCCATGCTAGCATATGCCATATAGCCGTCGGCAAATGCGCTAATGGTACCTCAGTAACAAAGAAATCATTAGGATGGAACAGCAACCCTGCACACACGACGTTTACCATTCGCCTCCTTTTGCTTTAACCTACCCAGAGGCGAATCATTGTGTGTGTTACTATATATGGGTACTAGAGATATAGGTCAAAGGTTTTACCTCCTCTAACCGAACTTACGCCTTGTCAGCTGCAAGAAGTTTTTTGTTTGCCCGAGAGATGGTGTCTGACCCTGCTGCCTCTATCTCCCCTCACTCTTCATCTTGTGTACTGTTTGACCAAGCTATGGGGGGATGGTGGTTGTATTTGCAAACTGCACGTCGTTGTAGATCTTTTTGTCTATGAAGTTGTTATAGCGCAGCTCGTGAAGATCAACTTCCATCGCTCGGACTTCTCCATCTGTCGATATCTAGCCCCTATCTCTGTATGTATGGAGAGCTAATGATTGCTTCGATTAGATGAAATTGACTTCTATGCAAATGCTCTTTAAGAAGTCTGGGGCTATAATATTCACAGTGTGCTAAACTTGATCTTATAATATAAGATCATCATTAATTGGATCATATAAGACGCAAAGCACGGGACGGCA
Source organism: Petasospora amylophila (assembly GCA_030557155.1). Classification (NCBI taxonomy): domain Eukaryota; kingdom Fungi; phylum Ascomycota; class Saccharomycetes; order Phaffomycetales; family Wickerhamomycetaceae; genus Petasospora; species Petasospora amylophila. The sequence continues at coordinate 87,905 of JAKTVK010000217.1, read as the reverse complement.
ATGCCCGAAGTAGCCATCGTCTGCGATAACAGCCCACCTCCCTTCACATGTGTGTCTAAGATTTATAAGAAGCCTGGATCTTTGACCCGAGTAAACATCACTGTGTGTTTGTGTGGCCCGTACCGCGGAAATCGCCCCCCGTGCATTGGGGCAGGCACGCTGTACGGTGTGGTACTTACATCAACCATAGACAAACCGCCCGAAATAATGGGATATACGTTCAGGCACACCAAAAATGGCTGCCTGGCCCAGGCCCTTTGCCACCACCGATCTCCTCACTTTGTATGTAAGGTTTAGCTGCTTTAATACATGTACAAAAAAAATTTGACGTCCTGCCTCCCACCGCGCATGTGAGTCAATCTCTATGACACATCTTGACAGGTACTTAAAGCAAGCAGGATCTCCCCTTTGCACTCTCCTGTTCAGCTCTTTCTTTCCCCTTTTCATGGCAAAGAGCTCATATAAAAAGCACCTGATTTCTCTCCTTCAGTATATACCCATCTTCTTTACACTCACTACACACAATGAAGGGCCTTAAGAAAGATCATCAACGTCTTACGGAACTCATGTTCGCTCATTTACACACACTTCAACACAACTTGTCGACACTATTGTCCACTCTTCCTGGCCTATATCCAAGTCTTCAGAACACAGGGATCTCACAAGAGCTGACCAATATCAACATCACAGAACAGTACCTCTTAGCACTGTCATCGGAGGACTCATCACTTCTATCATTAGTGTCAACATTACACACACAACTCACGCCACTCCATGCCAAGATCGTCTTGTTGCTCGGCAACTTATCAGATAAGTCTCTAAGTGAAGAAGTCAGTTATATCTCCACGTCTTTAACTCCACTTCTCGAGAGATACGCTCAATTCCTTACCCATTGTCTCCATATGACTCAGTTTAACGCTAGTCCATATTCAGGTGCAGATGTTATGATTGTTGGATTTGATGAATATGACGAAGAGTATGACACTTTATTGGAAGAGTTATATTCATTTGGTGAGTTGCTTGATGATTGGACCGAAGGTTTAGTTAAAAACTCATATGATTCACATATCGTTGATGATGATGATGAATTGTTCGTCGTTGACGGTATCAGTGATCATCATGATAATGGGTGTTGTCCCAATTTTGGCATCGGTGTTTTTTGAAAGGGTAGGTTTATAAGGGTTTTCATTCATTTCATGGGTATATTCACGTTGATTAGTAAAAAATTAATAAAAATGGTTTCTTAGACAACTTGATGTGTAGTAGATCCGGCCGTTGTGGGCCGACATGGTGGCTTTCAACAGCCATTGGCAATGTGTGTTAACGGATAATGTGTTAATCATATACGCATTACATGACGCCACCGAGAGTACAACCACAATATCTGCTCAAAGCGGGTTAATTGGAACCTCTGCTATGAAAGTCGTTTAGCAGTGTATACAGTAGTGCTCACCCCCACAGATTAAAAAAAAAAAAAAAAAAAATTAAAAAAAAAACTGCCTATACGTAAATTCTCAACAGCTTTACGATCGAAGCTCCATGAGTACAGTCGTCGAAGCATATAAATGTCTTTACAACCGGCGAACAACGACGCTTTGATCCGTCCACTATGCAAAGTGCTTGGACAGGTGTACACGCCCATCTTTGCCGTATTACCGGTTCTCCAACTAATCGTTGCTAAACTTCATAACTCTGTGAGCTATCTTCCCAGATCGTCGAAAATCCTCAAAGATGACATCGCATGGGTTAAAGAACAATTGGACTTGGATGTTAATAAGATCATCAAGGTACAAGAACACATCAGGTTCTTATCAGCAGAAGAGACCGTTACAACACAAACTGAACTGATGCGTGTCTTTAAAGAGGTAACAGATTTCGTCGATACGATCCTTCTAGATGATTTCGTCACTGTGTTAAACGGTGTAAGTAAAAGTGTATTAACAGATCCAGTGGAGAATAAGGCTTGTTGGGTGGATGGGTTACCATTGGGTGATGTCTCTAACACAGCTAAGAAATTTGCCATTTCATTGAAAGTTGCAGTGTCACTCGTCAATTCTACAAAATTACATACCGTTGATGATATTGAACAATTACAACATCAATTGCAGAAACGATTGGATGATGTTGATTCCAAGTTCAGTTCATTAACAGATTTGGCTTATTAGTTATCTACGTCTAATTCAATGTAATCGTGGATATCATTTCTTTTCATTCTCTTATAAGTATAATGAAAAAACCCGTGCGAACGTACATAAAACCAACAACAAACAAAACCTGGAGTGGACAACCAAATACATAAAGATAAAGGAGGGAAAAAGAAAGAGCTCAAGACAATGAGGGAAGGGGGTAAAGCAATAACATCATATTTTTTGTGGGATGAAGACACACACATGTGTGTGTGTGATTTTTTTTATATGAAGGGACGTGGTGATGCAAAGTGATGGTGATGGAGTTCTTGATACAAAAATAAAGATAACCGGAACAATATAAGAACTTCATATGCAAAAGGCGTGATTAAAAAGTAGGGATGGAGAAGAAATGGAATAATAAGGGACATGAGAAAACGTGTGGGGGGAGAGAGGATGGATATGTCTTAGTTCAAAGCAGAAGTGTAGTAGGAACCGAAAACACTCCAGTGGAACTTTGTCAACAATGCAATACGACTAGCAATACTAGTCAAACCATCCTCTTCATCCTTGGTTGATGGTGCAGTAGTAGTAGTGGTGGTGGTGGTAGAAGCGGCACCGGCAACAGTGGCGGCACCAATAGTGGAAGAGCCGGCAACTGGCATGACATTAGTCATCTTTGAAGAATCATCACTTGATTCAATCTCAATCACCTTCTCGGCAATCTGGTTGAAGACTCTTTGTTCCATCAATGAGTAGACATTAGCGCTTGGTTGAGTCTGTTTAATCAGCCAAGAAACGGCAAACTCGACTGAAGACTCCTTAGGTGTAGTTTCCTTTGGAGCTGAACGACGAGTCAGTTGCAAAGCGATAGAACCAATGTTACGAGTCCATTTGACATTACCATTATCATCGGTGATGATTGCAAGAATCTCTCTCTTCAAGTTATTCAAAGCATCGGTGGTCAAAAGACGTGCACGTTCCTCTGGTGTGTTTGAAGATGCTTGAGCAACCATCTGGCGATAAAGTGCAAGACAGAGTTGAAGACAAACAACTTGACGAACGTTAGCACGAAGGACGATGAGTCTAGCGTGATCAAATGCAAGGGATGATGGGAACTCCGAAACCATGTTGGAGCAAGACAGTAATGACAGAACTGCAGGGACGATAGATGAACGTGGTGTCGAGGTGGATGATGTAGACGAAGTGGTCTTTTGGTGGTATCTCTTAAACCAAGAGATGGAATCGTTAATGTCGAGTTTGCAACGAGAAATCATTTGCATAAAGTAATCACGTTCGAAATCGACAGCTGTTTGAACCAAGACTGGTCTGAGAATGCGAATTTGGTGATTAGCAACATCGAGTTTCATAGCCTCCAAGATGGTGAAAATCCATCTCAAACCTTCAACAAGCTTTGGAACGGAACGTTCACAGTCAGCCTCGAGGAACAAGTTCATCATATCATCAACCCAAGAGTCTCTCATTGGTGCACAGTGGGACTTGAAAATCTCTGAAAGCCACTTGGCCAACTCGACAAAGTCCACAGTGTTGTTGTTCAACTGTTGCAAGATTAATTCAATATCCAACACTTCCATGACGTTTGGCTTGTCTTTAGAAGGCAACAAACTGATTAGGATCTCTTTCAAAGTGGTGAACAAGTTTGGAAGTCTAGAAGTCTCAGCGTTGAAGGACTTGTAATCCATGTAATAGGCTTCAATCTCCTCACGGACACCGTTCCAATACTTGTCATATGTGATTTTTTTACGACGGCCCCTTTCGCCATCCAAGTTTGGTCTAAATTGCAACTGTGGGTCAAACAAGATATCGTGACGCAACTGTGGGTTTTTAAGAATCTCTGTGAGGTCAATCTCACGCAGAGACTGGTTGTTGACTGGTGGGAGTGGTGGTGGAATTAAAGAGGATTTAGACTTGGAAGTGATGGAAGCTGAAGCAGACTCTGTCTGTTTGTTGATTTTGGTGCAGAAGTCAAACCCCCTGGATGCATAGCAAATGTTTGGTAGGGATCTGGATCTGTATTTGCGGATTCTGTGGGAGATGTGGGAAGAAGCGGAAGAAGCACCGCCTGTGTATTTAGATGTTCTTTTCCTCTTTGTGGATGTAGCCTTTGGAGAAGAAGCCGCTGGCGAAGCGGTGGCGGTGATGGATGGCTCGTGATGTTGGTGATGGTGGCGGAGTAGCGAGGACATCTCAAGCTCGGACACGGCGGCAACGACAACATCCTCAACGTCCTCATCAGCCATCTCCATCTCCATCTCGAGCTCTTCCTCCTGAGTTGCCGCTGGTGTGGAAGGCGCAACTGGGGAGTTGGCGACTGAGACGCTCACGCTGACGGAAGCGCCGGCATGGGGCTGTTGCTGAAGTGAGATGGTGGAGTCGAGTCTAGCACGCTTAATGTGTGCCTCGTCGTGTGTAGAGGCAACACGCTTGCTCTGGTCAAAGAAGACGTTTCTGAACTGGTCGCCTGAGAACACGTGGTTCTCGTTGGCGTCCGGGTTGTTGTTGATGTGGGAGTTCATCTTGTTATGGATGGAATGGAGTTGAGAGAGAGAGAGAGAGAGAGGGGGGTTATAAATCTGGTGTAAATCTGGGCGCTAAGAAAAGGGGGAAAACAGGAAAAGGTATTGAATGTGTGGTGTGTTGAGATGTATTACTGGTGGGATTATTTGCTGTTCCCGAAGTGGCAGCGGTAGTTGGTTTTTTTAAAAATTTGGCGGTCCCCCCAGGTTGGTGGAACAGGAGGAATTTTGAGCAGACGTCGCCTTTTTGTTGATGTTTCCGAGCTTCCTGCCGCCGCCTCCGTCGCTTTTTTTTTTCTGGCTGCCCACCGTAATTCCTTTTTTTTTGCCCTTGCTAGTGTGGACCGACGGGGGGCCGCGCGAACTTTTCTTTTTGGTGAGGCGGTGGAATTTTTTTTTTTCCACTCACACACACACAAACAGAAACTGACCAATAAAAGAGTAGTAGTAGTACTACTATTGTGTGTGTGGGGTGGGGTGTTTACCTAAAAAAACATACGGTTTCTTCCTTTGCGTCCGAGGTCTTATCTTAAACATCCATTGATTTATCCGATGGCTATATACGAAAACCCCTTTTGCTCTTTTTTTTGCTGTTCTTGGCTTGATCTGCTGGTGAAGCGTATAGCAACCGATCATCATATTCAAAACCTCCATGAGCTTTTACCCCCCTGCGTAGTTATGTGTGTGTGTAAGGCCTCACTCCCCGGGCGGCGGTTCCAGAGCATTCCACCCTCACAAGGATGACACATTTCCTTGGGTACTGTCATTTCAACATGCGCGCCGGCATTCAACGCCAACATCCCCGGTATCAAACATCAAACATCGAAACGTCGGAAACCTTCACCGGTATGGACAGGATTATAATAATATCCACAGAAAAGAACCTGTCGTGCTTTAAGGTTTTCACTTCTATAGTCCGAACCTGCCACTAATTTACCCCATCTATGTGTGTGTGTGTGTGTTGATCATCCCTCGGTGGCGGATTACCCCTTCGACCAGAACCGGATATCAATCACACCGGCCCCTATCATGACAAACACCACCTATATGATACACACACTAGACAACGTCGCGGAACTCAAAGGGTTGATCAATAACCCTAAACCACCGAGAGCATGGTGAAATGAATCACGGACCTATACTCCCTGTGTTCAAACGCGCCTTTGACTACATACACGAGCCTGTTGATGAATCGACCGTTATATATGGAACGGACTATTTCTTCATGTGTCGTGCATTCATTAATGATCTTGAAACTACAGTAGTTAAATGAAATAATAGCCAAAGGCCGTGGTTGTTTCAGGAGTTCACAATAAAGGGAGATCTGCCTTTCATAGTGACTATCACTTCAGACCGATATAGAACCTTTAATAGGATCCTATCCCTTCTCCCTGATCACGCCAACATCTAATCCGTCTCAGAGAAAACAAAAACATCATGCAGCCAGACAAATTGCTTGCATTTCAACCATAACACCCACACACACAGGCAAAAATGTGAACAAACCACAAGCCGCGCAAATGAAATACACACAAATTCTCAACGGCCGAAAGGGTGTGCGTGATTTTTTTTTTTATTATTATTTTTTTTTTTTATTTTTTACGCGCGATGCATATAAAACTGCGCCCAACTCCGCTCCTGCAAAAGAAATGTTGCTTTAATTATAAGAGGAATCTTCCGCGGGTGAGACACAATCATGCTTACATAAGCATCTCTGCTGTGATTACATAATCAGACCGCTTAAGTCCATGGTCGGTGTCATTACGATATTTGGTGTTATCGCCGGTTAGTCAATGTACGTCCGAAGAAATGTGTGGGGAAATCGTACTGCGTAGGTATATATTTTAATCACTTGTAGTATTATTATAACCCTCGGATCAGTGATATATTCGATATCGTAACCACTGATCCCCGTATACCCGTATACAGTGCGGTACACGGATAATAGAGTTGTTCCTAATTAGGTACAGGCGCCGGGACATTCCAGTGAGAGATGATTACTAGTACAATGAATTATGACACGAAGGATGTACTAATATCATGATACTTAATGGCATATACTTAACATGAGGTTTTAATGACTGACATTGAAGCTTCACCTATATCCTAATTAGAGAGGTTCAAGCAGGTTCTTCATGCTATACGAACAAGCGAGATAAAACCAAAACACAAATATAAGGTCCTCAGTATACTCAACCTTAACACGGGGCAACATCACCATATCACAACAGATCGAGAACAAAGCATCGAAAGTCGAGTAATCTACCATTGCGCGAACCAGTTGGCCCAATCGGAACAAAGCGCGCGTTAACGGAGTGCGACACCCTTTTGTAATACAGCAAATACCTCAACCAATTTACCCCCGCATTTCATTGGTAATATACTTTTTCCCCGGATTGCAAACCGGCTTTATTCTCTTTCCAATTGGGCTGATTCATAGTGGACATACAAGATCATTGATCACCATGTTCGTCTTGAAGAGACTCTTAACACCGTCAAGACACTCCAGTAGGGTCTTTACGCGTCTACAGTCAACGTCCTCATCTGACATCTATTTCGGTACAAATTCATTGAACAGACACTCTTTCCTTAGAACGGATCCACAATTCATTGCCAATGCTATCACCTCACCATATGCCAAGTTGATGTTCTTTGACCAATCTGCTCCAATCGTTGACGTTGAAGCTAATGAAATTGTCACTTTGAACTATTCCACCATTGGATCTTCAAATCGTGAACTCATCGATCAGTGGGTTAAGAATAATGAACTCAAATCAGAAGACTTGAGAAACTCACCAACTATCCATTTCCTTGGTTTGGAAACAACACAGTTCTCTCCCTTCAAATATAAGGATTATACAGGTGCTCCTTGGTTTGCACTCGAAGTTTCGAAACATCCAACTCTGAAGGAGAAAGCGTATTCCTTACCATCAACTAAATCTCTACCAACACGTGAAGAGGTCAATCAACATCTATCATACGTTGAAGCCAACATATTTGCCCATGGCAAAATGTATCTGGAATGGATCAACATGACCCCACATTGTCGAGGTTGTGGATCTCCAACTATTGCCATCAATGCCGGTTCCGAATTAATGTGTACCTCAACGGATTCTAAATGTCCAGTTAAAACTGCACCTGTTTCAAATGCATCATTCCCAAGATTGGACCCTGTGTTAATAACATGTGTGCTAAACACCACTAAGGATAAAGTCCTCTTCACAAGACATTCCAAATTCCCTAAAGGTATGTATACCCACATTGCCGGATTCATTGAACCTGCAGAAACTATTGAAGATGCTGTTAAGCGTGAAGTGTGGGAAGAAAGTGGATTGATAGTGAAAGAGGTGAACATTGTCCGTTCTCAACCATGGCCATACCCTGCAAACATAATGATCGGTTGTGTTGCGGTTGTCGAGGATGTCAATTTACATTTGGAGCACGATATTGAATTGGAACATGCTTTCTGGTGTGATTTGGATGTGTTGAAGAAGATTGTTAAAGAAGGTAAGACTGATGAGAATCTAACTGTGATGATTCCAGATCTCGATTATGGTATTCCAAATGATACAACCTTGGCTAACAAGTTGTATGAATACGTTGCTGATAATTACTGATCAACTTGCATAAATAAATACTACATATAAACTTCTGACCACAATAGCGTATCATCATCTACTTTCAGATCCCCCATGCAACCATGAGTACAGTCGGTTGAAGTTACCCGGCCCTTGGGGTTACCCGTTACCCGGCCGCAGTTTTCGGAAGGAGGCGCGCGCCGCGGGTTCGGCACTAGCGCGAATTCCTCTTTGTTTACTTTTTCCACAACCCCGTAACAACAACAACACGCACAACTTTGGAAACCCAAACCAAACTAAACAACAAAGAAACAACAACAATGTCTGGTAAAGGAAAAGGAGGAAAAGGAAAAGGCGGTGCCAAGGACGGTGGTCTCAGATCCCAGTCCCACTCTGCCAGAGCTGGTTTGCAGTTCCCAGTCGGTAGAGTCAAAAGATTCTTGAAGAAGACCGCCCAAAACAAGATCCGTGTTGGTGCCAAGGGTAAGTACATGCCACAATCCATTGACAAAGATCCCGGGCAATGACTAACATAATCCAACAGCTGCTATCTACTTGACTGCCGTTCTCGAGTATTTGACTGCTGAAGTCCTCGAGTTGGCCGGTAACGCCGCCAAGGACTTGAAGCTCAAGAGAATCACACCAAGACACTTGCAGCTCGCCATCAGAGGTGATGAGGAGTTGGACACACTCATCAAGGCTACAATCGCCTACGGTGGTGTCTTGCCACACATCAACAAGGTATGTTCACTCTATATCCGTCTCTTTAACACGATGCTTGTGTTCACAACACCCGCGTCGTGTCTAACGGGGCGTCTCTAAAAAAACTGTTTACTAACGCTTTCGAACAGGCTCTCCTCTTGAAGGTTGAGAAGAAGAAATCCCACAAGTAAGTGGAAATACAATACCCATCACTGTGACCTCCAATGGTCACTTGAGTTTGTACATTATGGTTTGGAGAGTGAGGTCTTTTTTTTTTCTATATATCTTTTTTTTTTTTGCTTTATTTTGGAGGCTGGTTGTGAATATTACAAGGTCCAGTGGGGCAAACGGTACGGTTGTGAGCAGGTTCTAATAATGGTTTCGTACTGAATGCAACTTGATTTTTGCTGCACTGCTTTTCTGTTTGTCTCTTCTGTTTTATGTTGCCGCTTTTTTCTCTATGATTGAAGGTGTGTTTACTGTCTTGTCACTCTCTCATCGGATTTCTACGCGATCCAGAGATGCGGGGGTTTCTTTGATTGGTATCACACATTGTACTTTTATATGTATACTATAAACACAGTTGTTGTCTTGTGTTGATTCTGAGTGTAGAATTCCCAGGGTTGTTGTTGTTGTTCCAAGGCCCCCACCCCTTTCCTTCAGCACGCGTTGTTTTGATTTTTACCCGCGCAACCACCATCGCCATGGCAACGCGAAAAAGAGATACTTCCGAGGGCGTGAGTCCCGGCATTCCCAATCAGGAAGGGTTATGGAGCGACGCTGGTCTTAGCTACGCTGTACTTAAACTCGAGTAATATTGTCGTATATCGTGAATGTGTTTTTGGATATATCCAAGAGATCTATTTTGTTTATGTACATGAATGCTACTTCTTCTGTGAAGGGGTCTCTGTGGTGGGTATTTGAGTAGTGGGTGGTGGGTTCACCTTCTCTGTGGGTGATGATGATGCAGCTTTGTGAAGTTTATCGATCCGTGAGTTGATCTCTTCCATTTGTTTATGAATATCAATCATATTTCCTTGTTCGTCAAGCTTGAGTACCATTGGCTTGACATCCTTCAAAGGAACGTAGTCGTCTAATCTGACATTGTACTCCTTGAGCTTCTTCTTCAAATACTCGATCTCGTGTTGCAGTGTCTTGATATCATCTTCAACTGCCTCTCTTCTATTCAACTCCTTTTGCCTCTGTCTGTTGGCTTCATACACAATGATAGCACCAGCAACGGTGAATACAAATGCCTCTGAGAGGAAATTGGCTCCGCTTTCGATGGCCTTGTTCTCGTTCAACGGGCGCACTTTTGCCTGTCCTTGTTCACCTAAAAGATTCATTCTCAATGAGACATCCGTCTTATGCATTCGTTGTGCGAGTTGGACACACATCCTTCTAAATGGCTCATGCTCCTTCGCTTGGGCTTTAATAGCGTTCTATTTCTCATGTGTTAGTTCGATCTTTTGCGGTGGCGTTTCAAGCTTCAAGGGTAACTCACCGCTATCGGTTTGGAAATCTGTCGGATAAACAGCGACCCAAGTTTCAGTGCCAGACCACTCATACTTCAAAATCACCGTCTCGCTGCCAACTTTACGCCTTTAAACCTCTTTCAAAGATGGAATATTTGTGCCATCGGAAATGCTTCTTGGAACCACTCTGCGCTGTGGCCTGTACCGTTTTTCGCGAACCTTCTTTTTGTTCCACAGTTTATCGCGTTCTGATTTCTGATGCTCTCCACGTTCACCCAATTTTCTACTTTGTTCTTAAGAAAGCGTCTCAAAATGCCCTCGTTATCGCACATCGGTCAGTTTGTGGTTTACTTCATTGTAAGTTGAAAATTACATCAACAGCGAAGATCCATTCCGTTGTCTTCTCCAGGAGGTGCTGGGGGTTTAGAGAAATGTCTTTGCTGTCATCTCAGGAGAGTCCTACTAACCAATCTGCAAACAGCTGAGCAATGTACTGGCGGTGATTACGCTGGTTCCGATCTTGGAGAAGAGCCCGACTTTCTTTGCCGCGGGTGTTCAACTCTCTGAAGGTGTAAGCATGCTTGTGCTTGGCAATTGGCTGGTTTCAATCGCCATGATTGTGGGCAAGGTACTCCAAATTGTTCTATTTGGGGAACTTCGTCAGATTGAGATTGACAACATCCATGAAAGATCCAGATCCACGTTGGTTAACAGCTTGTTTGCTTTGATGATGTTCCACAATGAGTACCTTCTTGTTCCAGGGTTCCTTACGCTTATCTTGTTATTCATGAAGGTGTTCCATTGGATTCTCAAAGATCGGTATACTTTTATATTCCAGCATGCGGTTAAGGCATCCGACATCTTTTTCACACGAAACACTTTGACATTCATGTTCTTACTATACATTGACTTTAGTTTGGTTCACCTTTGTGCCGATTACACCTTTGGAAATAACCCAGATGTCTATTTCAGTTTTGGATTTGAGTTTGCCATATTACTCATTGATCTTCTTACTGAGACGGTAAAGATCGGATTGAACGCTTGGGAAGTTGCATACTTGAGTTGGCACCCACAGGAAGAGGTTATGGAAACCAAGGGCTTCTACATGAAGCTCTTGGAGATTGTTCACACTGCTTTGAAATTGACCATAAATGTTTTCTTATTCTACACTTTCATGGGACCATACAAATTCCCATTGCACGTCATCCAGGGTATCTTCGTTAGCTCGCTGGCGTTTGTTAAGCAAATTAAAGAACTTCAGAGATACATCAAGGCCTCCAAAGAGTTGGACACCAGACTTCAGGATGCAACGGAGGAAGATTTGGCAGATGATAACAATCTGTGTATCATTTGTCGTGATGACATGACCACTATTGACGTTCGCAAAGGAGAAAGGCTTTATCCGAAGAAGCTCCAATGTGGTCACATTATCCACATGGGTTGTCTCAAAGGTTGGTTTGAGAGATCTCAAGTTTGTCCAATGTGCAGAGCTCCAGTTTTCACCAATACTAATGAAGCAAGACCTGTGCAACAGCAACCACCACAAGAACAACAGCCACAACAGCCACAACAGCCACAACAGCCACAACAAGACCATGTGGACCCAGCACCACGGTTGGACCAACACTTGAATGAACCAGAGGTAAACGACCAGAGTCCAGAAGTTCCACTTTACCTTGATTTCGATTTCGATCACCCGGAACGTAGCCGTATGCGTCCAAGATCAGAGTTGCAACAAGAACAAGAACATGAGAGGGATACTATGCATCTACCGCACAACGCATTAACTCCTCCAGGTTGGAAACTCTTCAAACTTTCTAATGGTGATGACAGACATGAGAATTACACTCTACACCTATCCTCGAGACATTCGGCAAGAGTGGAGATGGTGCATGTTGATCAAACAACATCTGAACCGATCAGATTTAGACGAGATGGCTCATATGAAGATTGAATTGGAGGATAATGAGAAAAACATGAACGCTGAGCTATCAGTGTTAAGCTGAGTTTACGAATCTATTTTAACGCATTTAACGATTATATTTGGTATGGCACTAAAACGTAGTTGTACATGCTCCGCGTGGTGATGTGGAGCGGTTAGATATATAAGGTCATGAAGTGGCAGTGTGTGGCCCCAAATTAATGTTTATAGTTTTTCCGCGCCTCGGAGATACTGACAAAGATCTGCCTCTTGTCTTAGAACAGTGGCTGAGCTTTCCATGCCAGAGACCTCAAGATTGCTGTCTATCATAGTAAGCGAGGTGATCCGAAGCTAAAGTTTGGATTTACAAAGCACAACTGCGTATAAAACGATAAAACGGACCCCCACAGCCGAAACCCGAACGCCGAAGCCCGAGGAGCCGCATACAACAGATTCGCGAAACGGTAGGGCCCGCACACAAACTGAATCCCACTCGTTAGCCAAACGCTGTTTTTAATGGAAATTTTGGTGAAAAACTGAGTTTTTAGATCTCTTGAAAAGCTGATGTTTGTGTGTATAAGTACCTGAGATTGGATATGTCATGCTCTGCAAAACGCTGATAAGCTCTGGCCCGCCACTGGCGGGGATTCACGCGGGGCCCAGCTGGAAAGAAGGCTTACGGGCGCGGTGAAATTAGTAGGGGGATGCATCGGCTCGGCAGCTTGTTGACACTTTTTTTATAAACGGGGGTTTTCCCACGTTTCCCACTGCTTGCCCCTGAGTTTCAGTGATTCAGTCAAACACAAGATGCTCCCAGTCTCTGTCCTCGCGTTGGTTTCTGTGGCCCTGGCGTACTCGCCCACCGGTGGCTACGCTCCAGGAAACGTCTCATGTCCAGATGTGGATTCGCTCGTTAGACCGGCTACCACCATCAGTGACAAAGAGAAGGAATGGCTCGAGAAGCGTCACGAGATCACCGATGAGTACCTCGCCGACTTCATTGACCGTGCTGGCCTCGATTACGATATCACCCAGCTTAACCGTTCCATTAACGTGGCCCTCGCCTTCTCCGGTGGTGGTTACCGTGCCATGTTGAACGGTGCAGGTCAGATCTCTGCTCTTGACGAGCGTACCGATGGTGCTACAGAACACGGTCTCGGTGGGTTGTTACAATCTGCTACTTACTTGGCCGGTTTGTCCGGTGGTAACTGGCTTACCGGTACTCTTGCCCTCAACAACTGGACTTCTGTCCAGGACATCATCTCCGACTCTGACAACACCATCTGGGATTTGGAACACTCCATTTTATCTTCCGGTGGTTGGAACGTCTTCTCCACTTTGGGCCGTTGGGACGATATCGACGATGCCATTGATGCTAAGCAGCAGGCCGGTTTCAATACATCGCTTACCGATATCTGGGGTCGTGCTCTGTCCTACCAGTTCTTCGGCTCAGCTAACGATGCATCCGCTGGTCTTACTTTCTCCTCTATTAGAAACTTCGAGGTCTTCAAGAACGCATCCATGCCTTTCCCATTCTCTGTTTCCGATGGTAGAACGCCAGGTACTGAGATTGTGAACTTGAACTCCACCGTTTTCGAGTTCAACCCATTCGAGCTCGGTTCTTGGGACCCTTCACTCTACGCTTTCACTGACTTGGAGTACATCGGCTCTGACGTCAACAACGGTACCCCAACCGGTGACCAGTGTGTCTCCGGTTTGGATAACGGTGGTTTCGTCATGGGTACCTCTTCGTCTTTGTTCAACCAGTTCTTGTTGCAACTTAACACCACCAGTCTTTCAGGTGTTGTTTACGAGCTTGTTGAACACTTCCTCGAGGATTTGAGTGAGGAGTACGACGATGTCGCTATCTACGCACCAAACCCATTCTACAAGACTCCATACGCCGAGATTGAGACCATTGCAGAGTCCGACTACCTCTACTTGGTTGATGGTGGTGAGGACTTGCAGAACGTTCCATTGGCTCCACTTCTCCAGCCAGAGAGATCTGTTGATGTCGTCTTCGCCTTCGATAACAGTGCAGACACTTCTGACAACTTCCCTAACGGTACTTCTTTGGTTGCCACTTATGAGCGTCAATTCGGTTCCCAGGCTAACAAGACCGCTTTCCCATACGTTCCAGACCAAGGTACCTTCATTTACCACAACTTGACCACCAAGCCAACTTTCTTCGGTTGTTACTCTTCCAACATGACCGATTTGTCTACTATCCCACCTCTTATCGTCTACATGCCAAACATTGCCTACTCCACTTGGTCCAACACCTCCACTTTCAAGATGTCCTACGACAACGACGTTCGTGACTCCGTCATTCAGAACGGTTTCGAGTCCGCCACTAGATACAACTTGACCATCGATGAGGACTGGCCATTGTGTGTTGCCTGTGCCATCATCCAGAGATCCGTTGAAAAGAACAACGGCACCCAGAGCGATGAGTGCAAGACCTGTTTCGACAACTACTGTTGGGATGGTACATTGTACACCGACAGCATCGACTACTCTGATGGTTACTACTCCAACAACTACACCTCCACTAATGACAACGCCGGAACTCCAGATGATTCTAACGACTTGGCTTCATTGAGTGACAGTGCCTCAGACTCTGCCACTGCCACTGCTGCTTCTGACTCAAAGACTCAAGGTGGTTCTTCCAGCTCTAGAGGTGCTGGTGCCCCATTGAAGGTTGAAGGATCCACCATCTTTGCTTCTGTTCTTGGTCTTTTGTGTGTCTTGTTGATGTAAAACTAATGTACTTTTACACCCTAAAAATTTTCTTAATACCATTTACACGATTTGATATCAAGCTGTTTTGTAGTTCTACAAGTCATTTCATTCTAATACATACATTCATCGTCAGCGTAACTATTTACACGAGTAATTTGGCTTTTATATATCATGGCTGGAATGGAGGTACATGCGCCAACGTCAAGAGTCATGGGGTCATTGGGTAAAAAGTTATGTCCTAAGCTTAGAACATACCACCACCCATACCACCCATACCACCTGGCATCTGTGGAGCAGCAGCTGGCTCTGGAACGTCAACAATGGCACACTCGGTAGTGGCCAACAAGGAAGCGACACCAGAGGCATCAACCAAACCGGAACGGACAACCTTCAATGGGTCAATGATACCAGCAGAGATCATGTCGGTGTACTCACCCTTAGAAGAGTCGTAACCCTTCTGGAAGTCCTCACCATACTCGTCAATGATCTTACCAACAATGACGGAACCTTCTTCACCAGCGTTCTCAATGATCTTTCTGGCAGGTTGTGTGATGGCCTTTCTGATGATGTCAACACCGAGCTTCTGGTCAAAGTTGTCAACCTTAACGTCCTTCAAGATTCTAGAGGCCTTAAGCAAAGCGGTACCACCACCTGGCAAGATACCCTCCTCAACAGCAGCTCTGGTGGCGTTCAAAGCATCATCGTAACGGTCCTTCTTCTCACCAACCTCAACCTCGGAGGCACCACCAACCTTAACGACGGCAACACCACCGGAAAGCTTGGCCAATCTCTCCTGGAGCTTCTCCTTCTCGTAAGAAGAGGTCAACTCATCAGCAACGGAGGACTTGATCTGCTCAATACGCTCCAAAATGTTCTCCTTGGAACCCTCACCGTTCAAGACGACAGTGTCCTCCTTGGTGATGGTAACAGAAGCGGCGGAACCGAGCAACTCTGGAGTGGCGTTCTCTGGCTTGATGTCCAACTCCTCGTTGAAAACGGTACCACCGGTCAAGATGGCGATATCACCCAAGGTGTTCTTCTTGTTGTCACCGAAACCTGGGGCCTTAACAGCACAGACGGAGATCTGACCTCTGATCTTGTTCAAGATACAAGCAGCAAGAGCCTCACCGTCAATGTCATCGGCGATGATGAGCAATGGTCTTCTAGACTTGACAGCAATCTCGAAAGCTGGCAAGATGTCGTTGATGGCGGAGATCTTCTTCTCAGAGAGGAAGATCAATGGTCTCTCCAACTCGGCCTTACCGTTCTTGGTGTTTGTGACAAAGTATGGGGAGATGTAACCTCTGTCGAATCTCATACCCTCGGTGACCTCCAACTCATCCTCCAAGGTCTTACCCTCCTTGACGGTGATGACACCCTCCTTACCAACCTTCTCCATGGCGGAGGCGAGCAACTTACCGATGTGGGCGTCACCGTTAGCGGAGATGGTGGCAACCTGAGCAATCTCCTCAGAGGTGGTGATGTCCTTCTTGTTCTTCTGCAAGAAGTCGACAATGGCCTCAACAGCGGCCTGGGAGCCTCTTCTCAAGTCCATTGGGTTACAGCCGGCGGCAACGTTCTTGACGGACTCGGTGAAGATGGCTCTACCCAAAACGGTGGCGGAGGTAGTACCGTCACCGGCAGCCTCGTTGGTCTTGGAGGCAACCTCTTGCAAGAGCTTAGCACCCATGTTCTCAAACTTGTCCTTCAAAGTGATGGATCTGGCAACGGTGACACCATCCTTAGTGATCTTTGGGGAACCAAAGTCCTGCTCGATGAGCACGTTTCTACCCTTTGGACCCAAAGTGACGGAGACAGCGTCGGCCAAGGTCTCGACACCCTTCAAGAGGGCAGCTCTACCTTCAACACCGAACTTGAGTTCCTTGTGGGAGAGGTTTCTAACAAGAGAAAGAGCCTGCTTTCTGGCAGTTGGACGGACAGCTCTCAACATTGCGAATTGCGCGTTTTGTGATTGTTTAAAAGAGAGGCAAACAGTGTAAAGCGTGGGGATCCGTTGGCCTATTTATCCACTTTTCGCCCATCGATTTGCTAGAATTTTCGGCGCGGAACGTGGTGTACGGGTTTCCGGCGCCCGGCTTTTTCCCCCACATTTTCGGGTTTCGGGGCAGATCTGGGACATCAAAAATCTTATGGTATTTCCTTCATGGATGTAACCCCACTAGGAATATTCAATACTGTGGTAGATTGGTGATCTAGCTTCTAAAACACCAAAAAAATACCTATAATTTCAACTACAATACAAAGACACACACAGCTTCGGCTCCGTTGATGGAAAAAAAATTCGCGGAGATGGTATGCGCACACTTTCCGCGAACACGTTTTATATGAAGCCCCTCGCGAATATGCTTTATAAGAAGCTCAGTGGTTTAGATCTTAGGTGTTTAGTAACCCAGTGAATCAGAGCTTTGACTTCAATCTAACGTCGAGTTAGTGTGACAATGGATCTCTCTGCAGGTATGTACAATCCTTGTTGCCCTAAAAGCTGGCCACTCTACTAACAAACTCTCAAAGGATTTGCCCCGATAGAGGCTATCTTCTACACGGTTTTCCACCCAACGGAGGGTACAAAAGTGTCTCATCAAGTGCCTGCTGGAGCCATTGTTCCCTCCCAGAAGTCAACATCTGATGCTATGGCTGAGCCTCTGTTTGATTTCGATGTCGTGAAGAACTATGTCATCCCGAAAGCTCCACTTTGCAACCGTCTCATCACAATCAAAGTTGGTCAATATCGAATTCTCGGTTTCCCAGTTTCCATATCTGGGTCCCATTACGCCAGAAACTCATTCAGCTTCAACTTCTGCTTTGTCTTCAAGTACGGTGATAACACATTGCCATTTGAAAACGATGTTCGAAGATTGGGACGTGTCTTCACCAACTTGGAGGAACAATATCAAATTCTGTCAAAGAAGGAGAACGACCTTATCTATTTCAAGAACGTTTCCTCATTGGTGAACAACTCTGCTCCAGATAGTGTTGAATCAAGTCCCGGTGGTAGTGATGATGTCGGTCGTTCATCATCCTTGGATTCGTCATTTGCTGCAAGCACTGTGGGTAATGCCTCCACTACGTATGAACAGATCATGAGCGATTTGGAAAATAACATCAATTCCTCTACTCCACTTGGTATCACGAATAAAGACAACATGATGACTCTTGAATCCGTTGAGAGTTTGATTCAACAGATTTATCAAGATTTAAACAATTACTCAGAATGTTTGATCCCGATTGATTCAGGAAACTCTGTCGACATTAAACTTCTTCCACTTCTACCTCCTCCACCTAGAATTTCTCCCGAAGATGTCCCCATCACAACGGTGCATCTCGAAAGTCTTGTGGATGTCAATTGGGATCCAACGATGCTTAAGATTCTTCCATTCATCAATGGAATTAATTCGGTAAAGAGAATCAGTTTGCTGGCCAACTCTGATTACTCTGTTGTAAAGAGTTGCATTCAACATCTTATGTACTACAAGTGTATCATCCTTACTGATATTTTTCAATTCTCCAACACTTATGCACCAACATCCGATATCGATCTTTTCTTAACTGACACTCACATGGCTGCTGAATGCCAAGCATATGTTGTTGCACCATCCATTTTCAAAGATTTACCATATGAATCCACATCACAACAGAAGGCATCACCAGAGAAGACCGATTCTGAAAGTGTATCATCAGGTAAAGGAAATGCCTCTTCACTCTCACTTCCGAAAAAATCCTCGAGGCAAATTGTTGTACTACCTTCGAAAGCCAAGTTATTCTACTTGTACAGATCTCTTCATCAGGGACAAACTGTCAAGCAATGGTTCAAAGATCACTCCTCGGACTTGAAATCAATTGATCTGAGACGTTTCATATCATTTGGAGTCTTGAGAGGCCTCATCTACAGAGTACATTCATACCCTATCGTTGACTCTCTGATCGCTAATGAATCTACCCAAGACGCTCTATTCACAAATTATCTCGAGTCCTTGAACCTGCTTAAAACGAACAAACCTACTACACCAGTGACGAGAGATCTACCTGCGTCTTTTAGAAGGAAAAACAGTTCAAATCTAACGGATAAACAGAAAGAACAAGTGGTTGAGTTGTCCAAGTTGTTGAAATCGGTGAGAAATATGGATGCTCTATGTACAGAGATGGACATGGATAGAGCCTCTTTAGAGAGCCTCTTGAGGAAAGTGGGTCCATACAATGTGGTGAATAGCTGACTTTCTTGTAATTAATGCATTGATGATGATTTGATGTAATGGTGAATAGTATAAGGGAAGAGAGTACGGGTGTGCCCCCAACCGGCTCTGCCCAGCGCCGTTGCCATGACAACGGTGTCGCGCAACCGGTCGCGTAAACAAACCGAAAAAGCCAAAGCCCAAAAGTAAACAAAAGCGCTAGCACTAAGCAGGAAGATACAAAGACACACAGCAAGCACAGCAAGCAGATGAGCTCCGAGAGCGAGAACATTCAAGTCGTTGTGAGGTGCCGCGGCCGCAATGCCAAAGAAACCAGCACCAAGAGCCCCGTCGTTGTTCACGTTGCCGATGAAGAAGGTGATGAGGTGCTTGTGAACCCTTCGGACGACACCGGTGTCACCGCCCAGTTGAATTCCAAGACCTACACGTTTGACAAGGTGTTTGGCCCCGTGGCGGACCAGCAGGCCATCTTCCAGCGCGTGGCGTCGCCGTTGTTCGACGAGTTTCTCAAAGGTTATAACTGCACTTTACTCGTCTACGGTATGACATCCACTGGTAAGACGTACACGATGTCCGGGGAGAACAAGATGGTCAACGGGGAGCTCAGTGACAAAGCGGGTATCATCCCGCGTCTCATACTCAAGCTCTTCAGTGTGCTCGGCGAGGCCGGCGATGATTACATCGTCAAGTGCTCCTTTGTGGAGTTGTACAACGAGGAGTTGAAGGATCTTTTAACCGATGATACGAAGAAGAAGCTTCGGATCTTTGACCAGAAGAACGAGCCGGTGCCATCCGCATTGGGTAACAAGTCTGCCATTCACATCCAGAACTTACAAGAAGTCGTCTTGCAAGATGCTTCCCACGGTTTGAAGACTCTCCAGAAAGGGCTTAAACTCAGACAAGTTGCCGCCACCAAGATGAACGACGTGTCGAGTAGATCTCACACCATCTTCACGTTGAATCTCTTCAAGCAGAACAAAGACACTGGTGACTTATTCCGCTTGTCGAAGATGAACTTGGTGGACCTTGCCGGTTCAGAGAACATCAGCAGGTCCGGTGCTCTCAATCAACGTGCCAAAGAAGCCGGCTCGATCAACCAAAGTTTACTCACATTGGGGAGAGTCATCAACTTGCTTGTGGAGAAGAATAACCAACATATCCCATACAGAGAGTCCAAGTTGACACGGCTCTTACAAGACTCTCTAGGTGGACAAACCAAGACTTGCTTAATCGCCACCATATCCCCTGCAAAGATCAACTACGATGAAACGTTGAGTACGTTGGAGTACGCTAATAAGGCCAAAAGCATTCAAAACAAACCACAGCTTGGTATGACGTTGGGGAGAGAGATTCTTTTGAAAGAATTGAGTGCTGAGTTGGCTAAAGTTAAGTCCGATTTAAGTGCCACGAGGCAAAGAGACGGTATGTACATGGACAGTGATAACTACCAAGAGCTTATGAATGACATCCAGGAGTCCAAGACCACGATAGAGGAGTCATTGAGAGAGCAAGAGGTGTTGAAGAAGCACAATGAGTTACTCAGGAGTCAACTCAAAGAATCTGAAGCTCAAAACATTCAACACATCACGATGATTAATACACTCAACACCACGATTGATTCACTTCACAACAAGATTGACCAGCAGAAGGAGAACGAGAAGAACTTGATGAGCTCAAGTACAAAGTTCAAAACAATAATCAACAACATCAATGACAAGATTGCCACTTTAAAGACTTTTGAAAATGATACCAAGGCTGCTGTATCCACTGTTATTGAGTCTCAGCTCAAAACTTCGATGCAAAACATTACTCAAGCTCTTGAATCATCATCCAAGTTACACGGATCTACAAAGACTGTCTCTACTTTGGAATCTGAGATTGAAAAGATGGCATCTGCTTTGCAAAAAACTTCAGCGGATGCTTTTGATAAAGTTCAAGCTGTACTTGATGGATTTCCAAATGTGTTCAATGGTATTGAGAAATCACTTTCAGAACTCACTACAACGGTATCAGAGTTTGAGATGGTATTGAACGAGCAATTCTCTGAGTTATCTAAAGAGAACAATCAATTCAAGACATTACTCTCTGATTCATTATTCCAAAACCATTCACACATTGTTAAATCAATCGTTTCACAAACAAATCAACAACTCGAAGATGATGCCAATACTCTTTTGAACCAATTTATTGACCTTATCAGAGAGAACAACAACAGACAACAATCGTTAGTGGTGGAGAAGATCAAACTCGCTGTTGAGAACTCTATGCTTGCTGAAAAGAATCATTTGGTACCTGCCCAAACACATTGGGATGAATCCACCAGAGGAATTATCAACTCTTGTGATTCTCTTTCGAAGAACGTTCAAACCAAGTATGAGAAACAGCTTGGTGGAATCACTTCATCCATTCAAAATGCTCACAAATTCACACATGCTTCGAAATCATCCATTGAGGAAGACTTGCAAAAGATCCCTGAGGTGGTCAACACTCTTCAAAATTCCAAAGCGATTCGTTCAAGTTTAGATCGTATTAAACAAGATGGTTTACTCCATGAATCGGCTATTGGGTCTCTCAGATCTACTAAGAATACCATTGCCGAAGTTCAAAAATCATTGGTTGAAAATGTTGTTGACAAAGCAGGCACAGAGCAGTTTGAACAGAAAGTAGTGAATCAAATGATCGATGAGATCGAAGTTGAACAAGCGGAGATCAAGAGGAAACTTCTCCCGACAGGGAAAACACCAAAGAGAGAACCACTCCAATTACCAACACAAGAACGCTCGGCCAATGGGTCTCGCTCGCCACCGAAGTTCCAACTGATAGGTCAAAGGTTCCAAGGTTCGGAGAACCATATACAAGGTCCAAGAAAGAGGAAATCAGATGATGATATCGGTATCAACCAGAGATCGAAGCTCCCAAAGCTGACCAAGTCGCTAGATCATCAACCAAGAGTCCCACGCAGACGCTAATCAAACAACCACCTAATCTTTACACACTCTCGGTGCAAAACTAGAGTCTAATGTCCACTGTTACAATCCTTTTAATGAACAATTGTCTTAATATTTAAAAGCTATGTCTTTCCCCGCGAAAAGTCGTGCGCGTGCGAATCTTTTTTTTCTTGTACTTTTCTACATCAAAAGTTTACCTCATCTCTCTTTACCTGTTCCTTTTTTTTTAACCCAGCGAAGACCCCTTGTTGAGTGCTAAATAGACCGATGTTTGAGCATCTCCCCACGGAACCTGACCGGTTCTGGAAGAGGATGATGCTGCGGCACACGCGGCATCGGCAACAGGAGTTTGATGCCATCTCCCGAGAAGCCAAACGGTTGAAGAAGGCTTCTTTGGAAATGAAGGAGGAGAGTCCTTCCAAAAGCCCACGTCGCCGTGTCTTAGTTGACCACGATAACTCCGATCGGACGCTCACGAAGAGGAGGAAAGTCGTGTGGCCTGAAGAGACGTTTGAGCATTGGAACAAGGAGAAGGGGATCAACAAGAGCATTAGAAACATCGTGTCTGATACTTCTTCCATTAAGAAAGAGGACAGTGATCGGAAGGACAGTGTACTGGCATTGTCTGACTCAAGCGAAGAGGATGAAGAACAAGATGATGAACAAGGATTTGAATCCGATGACGAAGAGCTCCGAATGAGAGGTGTCATTGATCCTCAACTAATCCAAAGAAACATCAACGCAGGAATTCCGTTCAGAGACTCCCGTTCTACTCGATTCCTCATCGAGACAAAGGGATATGAGATCCTGCCGAGATATAAGAGATCCGAGAAGCACGCTGACCATAGCATCGAAGTGATCTCCACAAACATCACACACATGGCACGTCAGATCAATACGGTACTACAACTACTTCACATCAACGTATTACGTCGCAAATGGCAAATTGCTTACAAATGTTTCTATATCCTTGTTCGGATACCGAAGTTTGATATCCGTTCCATTTGGAATTTGGGGTTAGAGGTGCTCACACGTCTCGCAGAGGAGAGATTTCTCATTGAGAACCCAGAAGCCACTGAACACGATCTACGTACTTTTGGCAAATACACCGCCTCGCCGATGAGTTTCACGAAAGATGAACAGTTCATGACATGGCTTGAGATGTTCCATCGTACATCGTTCGGTTCGCCAAAAGGTATGTTTGTTAAGCCATACCCTTTCAGAGCTGGTACGAAAGATGCCTCACCGATGTATGTGCTCAATCTCATTTGGACGTTGTTGTTGAAACAGAAGTTTGACGAGGTGTTTGAGAAATTGGAAGAGTTGCTTATGACAAAGCCATATTTAGAGGAAGGTCTTTATTTTTTCTTAAAAGGATTAACGTATCAGACTCAGGCTGGTTCCCTAATTAGAGAGAAGATTGTTGATAAGCCCAAAGTGAGGGAGTTGTTGAAGAAGGCAGATGAAGAGTACATAACTGCAAAGGGACTCGGTGTCGAATACCCTGAAAAACTGATCCAGGTTGAGTTGAAAATGATCAACGTTGTTGTCGATTCGAGTGATGATGATATAGTTAAAGAAGAGTCCCGAGGTGATGAGGAGCATTGGAAACTCTCTGATAGATTTCAAGACGATATGAGTGACGACTAAAGCATATATAAGCATTAATGAACTACAATGTATAACTGGCAAGACATGTATATCGATCACGAAACACTAGGAGTACCAACCCTGCTGATATCCGGAGTGCTTACCACACTTGAAGCAACTTCGGGACTTTGCTCCCTGGAGTCCCCCATTACACTATCGTCATCTTTCAAATCGAGGTTCTTGTTGTTTAGCTTGATCTGGATCTTCAACGGTGGCTGGCTCTCTTCCTTCACCGCCTCTTTTGGACCTCCTGTCCAACTACCAAATTGCATGTAATAACCTGTGAAACTTTGAATGTTGATAGGTTTCTTAACCCAACGACGAACCGGTTTGCCACTCTTGTCGAGTTTGAAGTCCTCGGCATTTGTCACTTTCGACAAGCCCGAAGCCTTCGCCGAAGGTGCCGGGGTGCCTTCCAACGTTCTGGGTGATTCCGGTGCTGGTGAAGCAGACACCGATATCGTCTTCTTTGGCTTACCTTTAGGCTTTGAAGGCGTCGTTGTGGGCGTCGGTTTGTGTGGTAATTCTGGGAGCCCCCGCAGTTTCTCGCTTGGAACCTTCAGTGTCACGAGCAGTGTCTTTGCCATTGTTCTCAATGTTTATGTGTTGTGTTTGTATGGTTTTATGTTTTTATTGTAAAAGACCTTCGCAATATGAAAGAGTTCCGGTGAGGTTCCCTGTGGCGGCCGGGTAACCCCGCTTTCCCGATTGGGACATACCTTAATGTATCAAAGGTCATCTATCTCTCCAGATCAGAACGTAGTAAAGTATTAATACATTCAACATAAACATATAACAGCCAGAAAGAAAGAAAGAAAGCTGTGGGGCCCAACCTCACAGATAATCATAAAACATAATCCTAGTATAAAACAACCCTTCCATATAGTCGACTGTCGAACTAACCTTATAACCAGCCAATGAACAAGCATGAACCGGACAATATTCCATATAAATAACCTCATCATATCCAAAAAAACAAAACCAAAATAACAGTATCGTAACAGTCAAAAAAAAACAAAGAAAAAAACAGTATCACTCGATAAACAAAGAGTCCTCCAAAAGACCAAAAGACTGGAACACCTCGTAAAGCTTAGATGCCTTGTTCACGTCGATCTTACAAGCCTTTTGAGCATCGGTCTTCTTGAAAGTAGAGCCCAAATGGGTTTTTCTAGCCTTCTCAGCAAAGAAGCGTCTCTTTGTGTCCAAATATTGCAGTGGAGTCAACTTGAAAGCAGATACAAGAGTCACCTCGGTCTCTGGCACTTCATCAAGGGCAGTGGAGTCCTTCAGCTGCTGTGACAAAGAGAACCCAATCCTCTTGACTTGCTTCTCAACCTGGGACTTGGTGATGTGTTCCATTGGTGGAACAAAGTCTGGGAGAGCAGAGCACTCCGTGTCGTGGATAATTTGAACAGTACAGAAATTCAAAAACTCCTGCTTGGAAACCCCTGTGAAAGAGCGTGGAACAGTCTCTGAAGCACCAGCAACAACTTCTCCCTCCTCATCAGCATAACCATCACCTGGACTGGTCTTCTTAGATCTTGTAGCATAGTGACGACCAGTGAGAACGTAATTGGTCTTTGCAGAAGAAGCCTCCTCATCGGAGTTGTACACAACAGTACTTCTACCCACTCTCGTAACAGGTGTGACCACTGGTTTAACAACCTTTGAAGCGTAAACCCTCTTATTTGGCAGACGAGTGCGTGATGACATTCTATCGTAATAGAGGTTAAGGAAGGAAACAATCCCCTTCTTACCTCCCCCGCTCTTTAACGCCGGCTTAATAAGCATGTATGGGTTGTCCTCATCTGTCTTCTTGATCACAGAGGTGCCAACCATCACAGATGTGGGACGAGATGGTGAAATTGGAGGAGATGGCAGTCTTGAGACGATGCCCGGCTTGTGGTCCTTGCAGTTGGCTCTAACGTGAGAATCCATAACGTTGCCCTTTGATTGGTAATTGACGTGTAGCTGTTATGATGTGCTCGGTTGCTGGGTTTGAGAAAATGGAGGGATTATCCTAATATATTTCTCACTTTGTGTGAGAGATTTGTTTTTTTTTAGGTTTAATCGTGTTTGTTTACAAAACAAACCCGCGCAGGCGCGTCAAGTACAAAGCAACGCGTCACGCGCGCTTGCTTGCCGATAAGACAGATAAGCTTGACACATTCGATATCTACGTAGTCGACAATAAAGTCATCATAGTCCGTTCATATTTACAAAGTATTACCCATATAGTTCTCTTTATCTCCTCTGTTCACCTATGAAAGTGTTGAGGTTTGAACATGAAACACCGGGGGCCCCAATCAACATGAAACAGATGTAAAACCTCAAGAAATGTCAAATACCAAAGTTGCCCTGTGTCAAGGCGTTTCTCATGTTCTTCTTATCCATCTTGTTGGCTGGCTTATGATGTAACTTGTTCATACCAACACTTGGAGGAATACCAGATAATGCCACATCACTTGCCGTAGGCTTAGAAGCTGAAGAATTGTGGCTTGTAGCAGACCCTGGCGCTGGAGGATAGTAACCTTGAGGAGGTGGATACCACCCTTGTGGAGGGTATCCCTGTGGTGGATAACCTTGTGGAGGTGGGTACCAACCTTGCGGTTGTGGTGGATACTGGCCCCCTTGTTGTTGTGGTGGTGGTGGATAATAACCTCCCTGCGGTGTCGATCTTCCTCTCTGATAACCTGGTGCTGTACCCGGTCTAACTGGACTGCGAGCGTTGTAAGGATCATAGCCACCATGATTAGGTGAAGTCTGACGATGTCCACCTTGTGGCACTGGAAGGGAATGGGCACTCGTGTTACTCTTGCGTTGAGCATATGGAGCCGGTGGAACTGAAACTTGACCCTCTGGATGACCAACAGGTGTAACATAACCATTCTGTTGTGCAGGATAACCACCTTGTTGATGACGATATGGAGAACCCCCTCTCGAATCCATCTGGTTTGGAGAAGCTCTGCGCTGTTGACCTTGACCTGGTACTGCCAAATTCTGTGGACGATTAGGTGACAGATAGTTATTCTGACCTCTCTGGTTCAATGTAGAAACCTGTGGACCATAAGCAGCACCGTTGTTCATTCTCTGAGGAGTAGCAGCTGGACCAGGACTTGGTCTGTTTGGAGACGTCTCCTGTCGTTGCTGTGGTGTATACTGTGGCATAGCCTGTTGAGGTGGGTACTGCTGCTGCTGATGCTGCTGCTGATGCTGTGGTTGTGGTGGTTGTGGTGGGTATTGTTGTTGAGATTGTGGTGGGTACTGTTGGCTCTGGTATTGAGCGTTCTGTGGAGGATACTGGTTCTGAGCAGCCTGCTGAGGAATATACTGAGGTTGTGCTTGAACTGGTGCCTGTTGAACTGGTAACTGCTGAGCTGGTGCCTGTTGTGGATAGCCTTGAGCACCGTCATTGTAATCAACACCCTGAGCCTGATAACCTGGATGAGAGTCATAAGCAACATTCTGAACTGGTTCATGCTGGCTGTGTCTCTGTTCACGAACTGGAGAAATGGAAGGAGCCTTCCTCTGTGGTCTCTGTTGAGGAGGAACGACAGGTTCATGTGGCAAAGTTTGTGGGACATGCTCAGGAACTGGAGTCTGTCTCGAAGTCACATAGCTTGCTTGAGTTGGCAAAGAGTCAGAACTGGCATTAACATGTCCCTCAGGACTCAACTGTGGCACTGGAGCAATACTTCTCTGTGACAAATCAGCATCAACATACCTCTCAGGGGAAGCAGGAAGACGTTTCTGAGCCAAAGGAGACTTTGGCAAAGGTGCAGGAGCATTTGGAATCACTTCAAGTTCTGGTTCTGGAATGTAGCGAGCATCACTTGTAGACAAAGCCATGGAAGGCTTGATAGAAGCAGCAGTAGCAGCGTTCATACTGTGACGATTACTCTTAGCTGGAGAAGACTGTTGGGACTGTTTCTGTGGACTAGAAGCAATACTCAACTGGTAAGAATCAATGATACTCTCTGGATACTTGTTGGAGTTTCTCTTCTCAGCACGAGGACTCTGATTATGAACACTTGGACGCTCTGGACTGGATTCTGGACTCTTCATATCACTAGCATCAGTGTATGGGGTCTCACCTCTCTGCAACGTCTCAGTACTGTAATAACTCTCATGAGCAGTAGTGGCATGGGAATATCTCTGGTCCTGTGGGATACTGTTCCGCTGAGGCAAATCGGAATGGAACTGGTCATACTCCTCAGCTTGCTCAGCCCTCTCTTGCTGTGGCTCGTAGTGACCAACCGACTGCTGATGATAAGGATCACTTGGATACTTCTGATACTGCTCAACTTCATCAACCATACTAACCTTGCGATGCCCTTGGGCAGTGTACCCATCCTGAACCTCTTGACTCTGACGCTTTGGATGAGGAACCTGTATCTGAGGGACATCTTCAGGTCTTGTGTAGTTCTGCTCAACAGGATAGTTTGTACCAGGGATAGTAGCATTCTTAGATTGTGAATCTTCAACCTGTGGGAAAGAAGGAGTATTCATAGCCGTTGGAGTTGGACCATAAATGCTAGAACCCGTAGCAGACTGAAGCTCTTGATCAATCACAGGTGTAGGTGGCTTTCTGCGAGACTTCTTCTCAGCAACCTCAAGCAAAGATGGAAGTGCTTTCTCCTGAGCTGGTGGTTGATAAGACTGCTCTTGGGAGTAAGACTGCTCTTGAGTCGGTTGGTGATATCCATCTTGCTGTTGTTGAGCCTGTGGTTGAGCCTGTGGTTGAGCCTGTGGTTGAGCCTGTGGTTGAGCCTGTGGTTGAGCCTGTGGTTGAGCCTGAGGTTGTGGCACCACTTGCTGATAGTTCTCAACTGGTTGCTGATGATCCTGCTGTTGATACGATTGAGCAGGCTGGTTGTACTGATCCTGTTGATACTGGCCTTGCTGACCTTGACCATAAGCATACTGCTGTTCATTCGGTAATGGAACATCAACATCCCACATTGGAGCTGGCTGTTTACCCAACTTTGTCTCAACTTGACCAACTTGCACTGTCATATGATCAACCATTGAGCTCAAGTTCTCAATAGAGTTGGAATATCCAACTTCATGGTATGGCTGTGGTGGTTGTGGTGGTTGAACGGCGTCAATGTTAGAAACAGCTTGTTGAATATCATAATCACTATCGCGGTTTGGGTGTGGTGGTGCAAGAGATCTGCGAGGTTCTGAAGACCAATAGTTGTACTCCGTATCATCCTCGTACTCGTGGTACTGTGGCTGTGATTGCTGCTGCTGTGTGTTGTAGATAGACTTAGATTGTGGAGCCAAAGAACGATACTCGTTGTCAACGTATTGTTGATGAGATCTCTGATCCTGCGAGCTATGATCATCAAAACCGAAACTCTCCAATGGGATACTAAGTCTGTATTGGTTGGTCTCAATCTCTGGCAGTGGTTCAACCTGCTCTGGTGGCTGATAGTAAGATTCTCTAACAATTGGAGCTGGATTCTGGGCAACTGGAGCTGGAAGTGGTTCACTGTTGTGATTGAACTTCTTCAACGGATTCAAGAATGCCAACTTCTTCGACGCAGTTGAATCTGATCTCTGTGTTCTCGGTGTAGTCTTCTCCTTAGCAGGTGTAGGTACGATTTCTGGCAATGACTTCTCCTTCTTGGGTTTTGACCTCTTCTTTGGTACTTTCTCCTCTGGTAACCCATCAAGCATAGAAGTGTAATGAGGCTGAGAGACTTTTCTAACTTTTGGCTTCTCTGGCAATGGTGGTTGATGATTTCTGACATTTGCATAAGTGTTCTGTTCTTCAACGATAACCCATTTCTTGAAACCGTCAAATACAACCTCTGATATCAAAGCTCTACCAAACTGCTTCTTCTTTGTAACTGTCTCTTCAAAAGACATACTCGCCAACCAAGACCAGATGAAATAATCATCCAATGAGACCCTTGACACCGATATCGTAGTCTGAGGTTCCCTGAGCTTTGTAGGGGTAGTATAAACTGGCCAACCAGGTTTCAAATTTGAATCCTTAGGTTTTTGACACATAGCCTCGACGATTCTTCTCGATTCTGTAGACAGTTTGTTCAAAATGTTATCATCACTTCGACACAAGGACTTCAACAATGCATAATCTTCTTTAGCCTCAAACATATCCGGGTTATCAAATGTCAAAACCTTGGGCACACGATTAAGCATTTCCACCGGGGAAGCAGACATGACGTTAGTCTTAATGGTGACAAGTGGGACACTCACAAGCGTTGTCGAGGAATAAGTCATCTCAGGAGGAGGATAAGAGTTACTTGCAAGCAATGCCTGTAAAGTTCTCGGTAATTGCAATTTCGTTGAATGATCATCTGGTAACATCGATCTAAGGAATGACAGTAATAGATGGAACATAGCATCAGCGGCAGGTAACCAATCACGTAGACCATCGACAAATGTGTTCTCAGTTGGGTCCAAACGGGATTTGGTCAAATTGGCAGAGTCTGGAGGACCATGGAACGCCCAAATACCCGCCATCTTAGCAATTTTACGTCCACTTAACTGGTTGTCTTTGGAATTAGCTGCAAATGAGACAATGAGATCCAAGAAATCATAAACGATTGAGGCATGTGAAGGGGAAGACAGACATTGTGGCATAAACTCCAAGAACGCCTTTTTTGGGTAGTTATCCCTCTCCTCGAGTTTCTTAAACGAGTCATAAGCATCCCAACCGATGATGGCATTCATAGGGAGACGAGCCCAAAGATATTTCAATGCGGCAACGAGTGTAAACTCATCTGTGTTCTTAACGCATTTGTCCACAACGACGTCTTTAGCTGGGAGTGTACCGTTAGGAATCACAGTGGCGAGGAACTCCGTGAGCTTATGATCATCTGCCTTCGGTCTGAATGCTAAGAGAACGAGCGGTGTCTTGACACCTTTGATCTTGAGCTCCTGAGTGATCGAATGTATCAGATAACGCACGTCATTGCGTGTGAACTCGTGTGTGAAGACGTCCTTGTCGTTGTGGTAGTGGCCCTCGGGCATCGGCAGGGGTTTCTTGTCCAAGTTGAGATTGGCCTTGTTCTTCTTGGGACTCTGGGCGAGCTTCTGGCCTTTGGCCTCAAACTGTTGTGAATGGGCGGTTTGTGTCGCAGCAGTCATCTGTGTGCTTACCTGTATGCTTCTATGGAGAAAAAGAGAGAAAAAAACAAAAACAAACAGTTGTTTATGGAGTAAGATCGCTGGATCAGCACTCCGATCTGAAGTCTTGGAACGCGCGGGAAGCTGAGGACCGTATGATTTGATGAAAAGGCGGCCTTAATGTGGGCTGTATATATGGACAGACACACACAGACACAAGAAATAAGCGTTGCAAGGGGAGATTTGTGATGTCAATCCGTAAAAGCCGCCCTTTCCAAAAAGGTCTTCGCTTCGGTGTTTTTTTGTTTTTGTTTTGAAAGCCGGCGCGCAGGCTTGTTGACGCGTCTGGTGTCCGGGTGTTTGGGGCCGGAATGATGCATCTCGGTTATAAAACTTATAGCAGAAAGGGCTTTCTTTCAGATAATGATGTTTATGTACACATCTCGGATCTTATAACACGGTTTTTTGTTTACCTTTTCTTGAAGGCCCAGCTGGCCCCAATTACGTCACGAGCCCTGGTCTCAGTCTTTCGTTTTTCGCGAGCTTCGGCCGAGAAAGCCGTCAGGTATTAGACAGAACCATTGGTTTATAACAAGAACAAAGAACATAAGAAAGGTGTTAAACACGCTTCTTATCATCTCAAAATCCTAGTACAAATGGCTGAAGAGTCGCTGATATCGTCATTGTACCCGCCCCCACCGCCTTATGTGAAGTTCTTCACCACGGAGAACCTCGACAAGCTTAAACGATGTCGGGAGGAACAACAAGGTAAACCCGACACAGAGCTTGAATTCACAGAAGAGGATAAGCAATTACGATTTCTGATACCTCCAACACAACCTGAGGGTGACACATACCGGTCTTTTGGAAGTCTATGGAACTTTGCCGATAAGATTCCCAAATTGGAGGACCAAGGAATCCCACAGCTTTATAAAGACGTTGATTTGCCTCCCGGTGAGGACTCACAATTCAAAATCGATGAATTGAAGAAGTTGCTGAAATCACTACTGTTGAACTTCCTCGAAGTCGTTGGAGTCATGAGTGTGGCACCCGAGGAGTTCCCTACAAAAGTTGAACATATCCGTACGGTACTCATCAACATCCATCACTTGTTAAACGAATACAGACCACACCAATCCCGTGAGTCCTTGATCCTGCTATTGGAGAACCAAATCGAAACCAAGAAGAAAGAGATCGAAGATATAGAAAAAACGTGTAAAGAAGTTGAAGACAAAGTGAAACAACTAGTGGAGACATTTGTGGATGGCAAACCACAAGAATCCCAAGAGCCACAAACAAACGAATCACAGTCAGAATCGACAGATCCTTTGGCTAATGGAACACTATAACTGAATTTAATCCTTCTATAACCACCACCGACGTAGATTCCTGATATACACAAGATGCAATACATCAAGTCTATGAAGAGGAAGAGAGATGAATAAATCAATTTCTGTATATAATAACAAACTAAACTATCACGGACTCGAAAATCGGAGAAAGCCAAATTGAGTAATCCCGGGGGAAGGTCACGTGACCTGAAAATGTGCTGACCTAATCACATTGGCTGGTTGTTTATGAAGATTACCATAGAGAACGTGTCGTTCGGACCACCAGTTTATTAGATATAAGAGTTCATTTTACTTTTGTTACATCGTTGTACACACAAACACCGTTGTTGATTGTCCCAGCTTATCTAATCTACGTCATTGAACGGTTAAGCACACTCTCAATTATTCAAGGAGAGCGTTTCCCCCTTCTTCTACATTATCACGTCAAATGAGCACACTGATCATGTCCTTCAACTACTCTGCTTGTCCATGCTGCTATAAGGGCTCCCTCATTGTCTTCACATAACGATACCGGCGCCCGATTTCCGAAATCAGGGGGTATGGTTTTGTGTCACAGGCCACAGAAGCGCTCTCCCAACGAATACAATAAATGGTTCGACTTAGACCAGAACCCACCTGGAAAGCATGTATCATTATAGCTTCTTTACACTGCTATACTTCTACAAATAGCACCAACTTTCTCCTCCAAATCTTTGCAATATGCTGCACCAACAACAAAACCAACAAGTTCAGACTAAAGAGACATACGATCGTACTCTGCTTTCACTCAAATTGAAACAGAAGATTCTCCAGAGATATGGCCTCGATATCATCAAGTCGTACAGCCAACAACCCCGCGTGGACAAAACCGACAGAAGTTTCCTGAACTCACACGGATTAGATGCTTTCCAAAAGCTTACTCATATCACCACGGGTATGGACTTTTTTGAAGTGAGACATTTCTCTATGTTTATCGAAAAGATTTTCAGAGATATCATGGATTCCGGAATGAATGCCACTTCCCGTCAACACTATGCCACAATTGCCCATTTCATCTTAAAGTCTTTTGAGTCTGTAACGAATCTTAAGGCACCACAACCTTTGAAGGCAGAGTTACGCCTGGTTGTATCTGGTGATTTTGCTGCATGAGTTGCTACCGCTGTAATTTTGAGGAGTTATTGGAGCATAACTCATCATAAGCTCAAATCAAACCACAGCTACAGACAAATTGATTATTATTTTATCAGGCCAACTTTCATGGTGACCAACACGCTTCAGCCTTCTATTCTTCCACTTCTATTCTCTTCTTTTTTGATCCACTTCTCTTTTGATCCACTTCTTTTTTAAACCACTTCTTCTTTGACCCACTGCTCATTCAACACAAACTAACGTCAATAATTGCCTTTGTTCCCAGATACATGGCTAGGGTATAACCTTCACTTTGATTACAAGTTTGTTCTTGTACACTCTGGTGGATCAATTGTTTGACGACGTGCTGCTGATTGAGTATAATTGGTGATTTTATTTTTTCTTTTTGAACTTTTGCTGACTTTTGACAAGATACCTGCTTAACCTGCACTTTTTTTCGACGATTAATGACGTAGATATAGTTATCCTCCCGCTGTAATTGTAGTTTCCGCTCATGATAGCTGCTGCACGCGCGTCGCGTCCAATCATGAATCAAATGGTCATCGTATACATTTTTAGTCCGTACTAGCGATTAGCACCTATGTTCTTCTACCATGTAATTTAAGAAGAAGATTGAGTTAGAGATTTAGGCCAATACACAGTCCCTTGGTCCTCGATAACTTGGCCTCAGTGTAAGAGCTCACTAGTGCACGCCCGCGACGTGAGCAGAAACAGGGAGTATAACAGCTCGGACAGAAGCGCCATAACCATTTCAACTATAAATAGTGAGGGTGATCCTTAAATAACTCTCCTCTTGTTTTAAATCCTACATCTCAACAACGTGACCAGTTAGCTTTACATATGTGCGACACGACTATGAATAACTTCCAATTCGACCTCGACGTGCTTTGTGGAATTGCCTCCCACCTGGATGTCTTTACAATTCAATCGTTTCTTGAAGCCATTCCAGAGCTCAAGAAACACACTATCCTAATCACTGATCATTATATGAATTACGGTCTCTTCTTCAATGTGCCAGGTGTTGATATGTATCATTTAAACGAAGCTCGTCGTAAAAGTCGTGAATATAATGAAGACCTCGAGCGTTATATCATACATCCCATTTATGACCCACAAAAGCATTCTCAAAGAATCAAGCTCATTGAGTCTGTCTATATTGCTGTACAGGAGAGATTATTCAACGTAACCTCCGTTGGCACGCCCTCTGCCCATCAACCAGTCAACTTTGATTCAACGACATTTCTCTTCATGGCTCATG
Source organism: Petasospora amylophila (assembly GCA_030557155.1). Taxonomy (NCBI): domain Eukaryota; kingdom Fungi; phylum Ascomycota; class Saccharomycetes; order Phaffomycetales; family Wickerhamomycetaceae; genus Petasospora; species Petasospora amylophila. The sequence goes on along the minus strand of JAKTVK010000217.1, from coordinate 53,179 downwards.
ATCCGGCAAATGGCGAACGGATGGAAACTTTAGTCCAACTGGGCTACCGATTGACTCACAGATCCCCAATGACAAAATGGTACTTTGGCCTTCCACTGTACCCTCCAAAAGATCCTGATTTGGGTCTTTTTATGCTGAGTTTCCAGCCGTTTCAATTTCCTGAGTTGAAATGTCAATTTGAATGGAGAGATTCTGCTGAAGCAATGACATCAAGAGCTTTGCTGAACTGCGAATTAGCCTCCTTAGCAACATTGCGGATTGAGAACTCAAACGTCGTTACTAAACTGGACCTCCCAGCTCTAACAGAACTCACAATCTCTTTTCCTAAGTCCAATGAAATGCAGGAGTTGAGTTTCATCACAGCTCCGGGGGTTAGACAACTCGTTATTCATTATCACGGATGTTTCCCTTCCATACATGACAACGTCATTGGTACCAATGTTGTTGAACATCCCTTTTATGCTGAAATGAGTGACCCAGAGGACTATGAAAGGCATAAGGACGGATATCAAGGAACGTTTTCACAACTCGAGATTACAGACGTTTCAACCATTGTCCAGTGTAACACTGGTAGTGGAAGAGCTAAGACGGACACATTATATCCCCATCCACAAGACTTATCGTTTGTGAAGCATTTCTACACAGTCCATCTAAGAGGAGTTCCGACGTTCATTGTCAACGACATTGATTTCTCCCATGTTGAATTTATCACTTGGCATCCACGTGGCAATGAAACCAAGGGAAACTATCAGCTCAACTTCCCAAATTGTTCTGATCTTACCATCCAGATTGATGAGGAATTTGCTGTTATCCCTCCAATAGTGGCACCCAAAATGGTGCTCCTCATGGTGCTTGTTCTTGCTCTCCATGCCGATGCTACAGAGCTCTGGAGATTCTGTGGTACCAAAACCGATACTTGGAAAACTTTCAAGGTGTTCAAAGATCCTGGTCTTTACCAGCTTTGTCCTGGGACAGAGAGACAGAGGTATCTATTAACACGATCTGGGTGGAAGTCACTTCTTAGTGGATATAAGGATGGAGCTAAATTCATTAGAATGCACTTAGCCGGATTCGGGATGCCCTTTTTAACAGTGGGTGAAGAAGAGGATCTCTTCGAATCATTACCTTCTCTAGGGGTCCTTGACTTCACCATCCACCCGCTTATCACAGAGAAACCTGGCCCGGAATTACGGGTGGGGGGGTTCAAATTGGCGGTCTCCCTTGTGAGCACTAACTTATGGAACTTTTCCAAAAATCTGCAAGGTGTACACATATATCCCTGTTTTATAAGTCCAGCACTTAAGCAGCAGTGGCTTGAAGCTCGACCTAAGCTGAACTTTGCATTTGGGATGGACCCACTCAAAGCCTTTTGGACCCTCCACACTTACAGCTTAAATCTGACTTGCTCTGGACTATTTGGAGGAGGCTTCGTAAACGCATGGGGTCGTGACCTCAAAATATCTCCTACTAAACAATGGTTTGAACAAATCAACAAAAAATATGGAGATGCAATTATCAACAGGGAAGGAGGTGTGCGTGTTGATCCGCAGTTTATGAACCATCGTTGGACACTCTACTTCCCGGACAAAAACGGCCGCTCAGATATTGAAGAAGTGAGTGCAGAAGAGCTTAAGGCTAGCGCACTTGAAACCTTGCACTATCACCCCACGGCAGTCTTGTTCCATGGATTGAACAATAAGTTGCAATTCGACACTGAGCCGTTTTCTCCAGCTCCAACCAAAAACTGTTTTGCTTATCTCGATGATTTGTGAGAGATTGAGCACTAGAGAATGAGGACACCGATGTATTTTCAAATGGTTTGTAGACATAGATAATTGATTGAAAGAGCGGGTGACCACTCCCGCAAACAGTATATGAGGACATAGGATAAAGGCTTCCCGCGAAAATCAACACAAAACTCCACTGCTAAAATCTCTCCCTTTTGCCTTCTAATACACAATCTTTCACCAAACACTCAGACACCGCCGCAATGAGTGAGCTGATGGACATCGATGCGCCACGTGAGTTAACCCTTTAAGCGGAGCCCTTCTCCCAGAGCTCTTTTGCCGCCCTCGTTCTGTATACTAACATGAAGCGGAAAGCGCCACAACACGACCACGCCCACGAACATAAAGACCAGAAGAAGAAGAAGAAGTTCGAGGTGAGAAAATGGACCGCTGTGGCCTTCTGGTCCTGGGACATCGTTGTCGAGACTTGCGCCATTTGCAGAAATCATTTGATGGAGCCATGTATCGAGTGTCAACCAACAACAATGACGGAACAACCAGAATGCATTGCCGCTTGGGGTAATTGTAACCATGCTTTCCACATGCACTGCATCTCCAGATGGTTGAAAACACGTAACGTGTGTCCATTGGACAACTCGGAGTGGTCCTACGCCAAATACGGTAAGTGAATCATAGAGCTTTACGATACACCACTTTTACGACCACCACGCTTCTATCCATCACCAAAATCTAATGATCAACTGAGTCTTTCATTTCTTACTTCTTTTTTGTTGTTACGACAAATGCAATGCTTTATCACGGATTCTATGTAGTTCTCATTTCTCACCATAATACCTCTTGGATCTTGGGAAAGAGCCTAACAGCTTCACATCCAGACACTTCTTCTTGAAATCTTCCAACACCTGGGCAAGTTTACCTTGTCCCTGGCACCAAAACTCGATGAAGAAGACATAATGCCACGGTTGTGTAGTCGATGGTCTCGATGTGATACTTGTCATTGAGATGCCATGGTTTGTCAAAGTACCCAGGGCATTGGCCAATGCACCAGGATCATCATGTTCAACGGTGAAAGCTGTTAAAGTGACAAATTCTTCTGGTAATTCTTGTTTCAAACGTGTAATCACATCTTCGTTCTTCGTAGAGGTTAAAACCAAGAATCTTGTCGTATTATCCTTGATATTTTCAACGTTCTTTTGCAAAATGGGGATCCCATGTACTTTAGAAGCATATTCACTGGCAATGGCTGCAACCTCTTTACCGTCTTTACTAGCAATCTCCGCAGCTTTCGATGTACTCGACGAATCAATCTTCTCCAAATGAGGGTACTCACCTAACCAATTAGTCACTTGTCCCCAAGCCTGTGGATGTGTATATATCTTCTTCACCTCACTCATATTTTTGGCAAATGACAACACACAGTGATGAATAGCGACAAATTGTTCATATGCAACGGTGATTGTACTCGAAGTATCACGAACGATCCAATCTCGAAGCAAATCATACGTCAATGCCACTTGTCCATTAGTCGAGTTTTCAAATGGTACAACGGAGTATAGAACCTGACCTGATTCCACTGTGGAGAAACAATCTTTTATACTGCGTTGTGGAACAAGTTCTGCACTCTCTCCGAACTCTTGAAGTGCAGCCTGTCTGTTAGTCATAAGTTCATATGTATAGATAAGTTCTTATGTATATATAAGCAATGGTGCTCACCTGATGGGTGTATGTGCCCTCTGGGCCGAGATATGCGACTTTGAAACCGGTCATTGTCGTAATCTCCGCTGGTATTTGCCTTTATCGGTGGTTGTTGTTTGTCTTCAACGTTGTTTTTTCGGTCATCGGAGCGCGCGATCCTCGGTTGACTACGTGGGAAGTAGGAGAGTAATTTATTTACAAAGGTCAGTTCTCCAAAGACTGGGCCTCTTCTATGAGCTTATCAACGGTGAAGTTGCTGGAACCCGAGGTGAAGTCCTTCAACAACTGCAAGCGTCTCTGCGACACTGCGGTGTCAGTCATAGCACCGTAGAATCTCTGAACGTTCAACAATAACAATTGGGACTCTTGTAAATTGACAGCAGCATCTTTTTCAACGACACCGTTCATCAATACAACACCTTTAGACTCTTTCAGCTCAGTATGGAAAGAAATGGTTGTGTGTGGACGCGCGTATTCCTTATGGAGTTTGAACTCCATCAATGTGGTGAACATACAATGAACGGTGTTTGGACCAACAAATGCCCATTGGACGTAATGCATATCCATACCGTCACCTTCACGTGGTAAAGGCAACACGAAAGTTGGGTTTTCACGGGCATTCTTGGAAAGTTTATCGAAAACCTCACTTGGTACTATCGAGAGTAATGTATCATCTTTGTTTGCAAAACGTGCTCTCCAAATGAGCTCAATCTCCTTAGAGGTGAGTGGTTCCAATTTCTCCACCGCGATGAATGAACTCATGGTCTTGAAAGGGACTTCAGGTGTTTCTGGTGATCTTGGATCTCTCAATCTGTTCTCATTGGCCTTCTTCTCTTGGGCCTTAAGTGCTTGTTCCCTTTCATAACGCTCCAGTTCGGCCAAAGGGTCAACTTTGGCAAACTCCTTGCGTTTCTCTTCTATCGTGTCTTTGAGTTTCTTTTTCAACTCCTCAACATCACTGGCACCGACTTCACGTGCTTTCTGTTCAAGCTTGGCTCTATACTTCTCCATAACGTCATCTTTAGAGAAACGTTGGATATAACGGATGTTGGTGCACACGGCACCACGAGTCTGAGAGAATCCTGGCACGGATCTCAACAAGGACAATCTAGTTCTAAGCATCGTCCAACGGGTCTTTAACTTATTCAAAGAAGTAAAAAAGGTGTAATTTCGTCGAACTTTCCAGTTTTTGTTCAATTTCCCAAAAAACTGGATCTAGGACATGTTCGCGGGTCGGTAGGGGCACTCTCTACATCATCAGCCTTTATAGTACTCATCAATTAAATGATTATTTACAATTTGGAGACGGTCTTCACATCGACAGGAGCATCATCGGTGATCAACACCTTGATGGAGCCGTTTTTAGGGTCAGAAGCCAACTTCAAGGCCTTATCAGCATCTTCGAGTTTGAACTTGTGTGTCACCAAGCTATCAACTTGGATCCTGCCACTGCTGATGAGCTTAATAACGGTAGGCCAAGTGTCATGGTATCTGTTGATGAACTTGACATCAATCTCGGCAAGGGACAAATGCATGAATGGGAGTTTATTGATGTAATCACGACCAACACCGATAACAAGCAACAAACCGGATCTTCTCACAACGTAAGCCATGGTGTTAATCGAAGATTCAACACCGGTACACTCCAAGACTTTTGGTGGTGCCTCGTACTCGGTTTCACCAAACAATCTTTTAATGGCAAATCCGTTTTCTTTCTCGGACTTGTTAGTGTCAACTTTGTAAGTGATGACATCTGGTACCAAAGTTTTGGCAAAGTTCAATCTCTCCTCTGCCAAATCGGTGATAACGATTGGTGTACAACCCGAGGCTCTTGCCAAAAGCAAAGTGACAAGACCAATTGGACCTGCACCGGCGATACAAACGGCTTGACCCACTGAAAGCTCTGCTCTTTCAACACCGTGGAATCCAACCGAGACAGGTTCAACGATGGCACCTTGTTCATAGGACATGTTCTCTGGTAACTTGTGAACAAATCTGGCATCATGGATCAAGTATCTCTGCATAGCACCTTGGTAAGGTGGGATACCGATAAAGCGGACATCCTCACAAAGGTTATAATCACCTTGCATACATAAGAAACACTTCAAACATGGCATCTGCGGTTCAATGGCAACACGGTCACCAACTTTAACGTTGGTGACACCTGGTCCAACGGCGAGGATGTCACCAGCGGACTCATGGCCGAGGATACAGTTCTCATGGATCACGAGGGGACCGATCTTACCGTGTTTGAAGAAATGGACATCGGTTCCACAGATACCGGTGACACGAGGATGGACGAGAACCTCGCCTTCACGGAGACGAGGGATGTCGTTGTTCTGTTTGACGATGACCTGGTGGTCTGGGGTGCACTGAAGCGAAGGGTTCTGGCAGGTTCCGCACATGGTATTCTGGTTTACTGAGAAAGCAGGGAGGAGGAGGAAGGAAAGGAGAAAACTCCTCCAATTTATGGGAGAATGGATCGCCGGGGGAAAGAGAAAGAGCCGACGCATTAAAAATCCGGGGTGCCTGCACTTCGCGCAAAATCTCGAAACAACTTTCCCGGCCTGCCAATTAACCGCACGCCGGCCACCGGCACCGATTAACTGTTATATAAGAGCATTTGTCCTTCGGATTAACTCATAACCTTCAGTCATTCGTCCCTGTCACCTCTAGGAGATTACGTGGATTACTAGAAGATTACTAGAAGATTACTAGAAGACTTATACTAGTGATGGATCGATGATGGCCATGAACAAACCGATACAAACTAAAATTATCCCGATAGTCATACATCCTTCCATCTCCAATTCCACATATAAAGTCACGATTGAGACTCATTAATCTGACTCCCGCTAAAAAAAAAGAATGTCTCCCCAGCCGGGAGAGTTGCAGCAGATAGCCTATTTGCAATTTTGCCGGGCCACCCAGACACCACCTGGCGTGGGGTGTGGGGTGTGTGGGGGTCTACTTTCTAGTTATTCATTGTATAGGTCATGTTTGTATTAGAAAGTAAATGCTTGGAGCTATCCATAAGCTCTAGTGGTTTAGAGATTATGGTTTAACAGATGTTATATGTTATATATCTAGTGGTGTCCGGGTGTCCGACCCTCTTATAATTCAACGCTATCAAAAAATTGACTTCCAATGGCGTAAACGAAGTCTTTTCAATGCCATAAAATATAGAAATTTCTGAAGTATTTATTAGTACTATTTTCTTAGTGAAGACGCATGTTTTTAGCACATATAAGTATGCAAATTTTCGAGATTTACCAGAAAATACGACTCATCTTTCCAATTCAAGTTTTCAAATGCCAGATATTGGAAATTCCGAGGAAACAACGTCCGAATTTCAACACTTGAGACACTCTACAGTGAAATAGACACTTAGAATGATCTATAGACATCGATTTTAGCGCATAAGACACATCTGAAGATACGAAACATGCCATAAAAGCGGGCTCGATCGAGAGAGCACATGCCTCTGATCGTCCTTGGATGTCTGCACTGAGCTCGGACATCAGGTTGTGCCTACTATTATATATACATATATTGACTCTGTAATGAGATCAAGCTAAGACTTGCCAGTACTCAATGAATAACTCCGAGATATAGACAGATGATGTCCGGATGTTTTGTGACAGATTTGGGGCAGTTCGCGTCCAAGAAGAAAAATTGAGGAGCAATAGCTTTTGAACCATTTGATACTTTAACCTCATCTGAGATAACTACAACTAGCTACAGAGGATCTTTGATACTGGACAGGATGGTTTTGACACCGGAACAGCAGGCGAAGATTGTAAGTTTATTTGATGTCATTGGGCCATGTGGTATCCTATCAATGAGTCAGTTGCCACCCTTATACTAACATATGACAGGAAGCCAATAGACAGAAGGCTTTGGAAAGACTTAAAGCTCGTGGCGTGATCAACGGGTCTACGGTGAATAAAGTTGCAAAGCCTGTACAGAGTAATGTCAATGCCATCAAACAACTCACCGTGGAACAGAGGAAGAAGATTGAAGAGAATCGACAAAAAGCATTGGCAAAGCTTAAAGAGAAACAACAAAATTTTAGAAATGCATCATCAGGTTCAAACCCTTCGTTAGAGAAGAAATATAAACCATCGGTGGTGACGAGTGAATACATTGAATACGATTTATCAAAGATGAAGGACTCGAAAGGTGGGTTCATAGGTGATGATCCACAGAATACAACAGGATCGGAAAAGACATTTGATGAATGGAGAGAAGAACAACGTGTTATAAGGGACTTGCCACCACCCATGGATATGGAGAATGCCATCAAATGCTTTGAGTGTGGTACATTTGAGATTGATCAGCAATTTTGGGAAGTTTTCAAATGTCGAGTTTGTCGTCGATGTGCAAAGAATAACCCGGATAAGTATTCACTGTTGACCAAGACAGAGTGTCGTGAGGACTACTTCATGACGGACCCGGAGTTGGAAGACCGAGCTTTATTGGCGAGGATGTCTAAACCCAACCCACATAGTAATTTCAACAGGATGCAGTTGTTCTTGAGGTATCAAGTCGAGGAGTTTGCATTTAAGAAATGGGGAGGTGCCGAAGGTTTGGATAAAGAGTGGCAGAGAAGGGAAGAAGGTAAAGTTAAACGACGTGATAAGAAGTTTGAGTTGAAGATGAAGGAGATGAGAAAGAAGACGAGGGCCGAGGAGTACAATAGACGTCTGAGGGAGGGCAAATACGACGACCATAAGCACGAGTTCTCCAATGCTGTCTCTGGGGGAGTAAATGAAGATGGGTTGTCCGTGGTTAAACGTCGGTGCCTCACATGTGGCTTTGAGACGGAGGAAGTGACCCTTTAACCATTAATCTGTACTAATACTACTCTGTGTACTACTTCTATGTACTACTACGGGCTTATCAGGAATGAATGTGTATGGCTGCCTTTCTTATCTGTGTGAAAATACGCGGAATTTTGATGACGTCGACGTCGAAAATCGTCAACAAAAAACGTTCAATTGAAAGTGAAATTGATTTCCAGCAACATAAACAACGACATATTTCCTTATAAATCTTCACTAGCAAATATAAAGGCTCAAACCGCAACATTCCACTTTGTGCCTTAAAGCCTTTAAAAAAGCCCCTCCGCGTCAAAACTTCGCGAACTGGAAAAGGTAAACAAACAAGTTCCATATTACTTCCAACCAACACTTCCAACACTTCCAACACTTTAAGCCGTGAAGAAAGAGCATGTCCGAACAGCCAATCACGTCGGGCCCGGCCCCGTACTCCGACGTCCCGGCCATGGAGACCATCACCCAGTACATGATGATGTCCGGCCAGAGACGAGGCTCTCTGAGCTCTTCCCACGTTGGTGATAACGCCTCGATCCTCGACTTCTTCAGACCAATCGACCGCAGTGCCATTGAATCCGACGATGAGACGGACCCAGACCACATTGACCAGCAGACACCACTTTTGCAGAGTCTCAGAGACCCGAACAACGTGACCCCATACACGTTGAGTGGTGGACCGGCCGACCTTGTCTCGTCTTATACCAACTCTAGAAGAGGTTCCCTTGCCAATCTCAAGCGTATGAAGTCCCACAACACCATCAAACACGTCATCTCCACTGGACAGCTCCCAGAGATTGACACCACGTTGACAGAGGAGTTCAAAGTTGTGAGCAAGTACTCTGTGCCACTCGTCATCACTTTCATCCTCCAGTACTCCTTGAATGTCGCCTCTGTGTTCTCCGTTGGTAGAATTGGTAAGACCGAGCTTGCAGCTGTGTCACTGGCAGGTATGACCGCTAACATCACCGGCTATTGTCTGTTCCAAGGTACCTCGACCTCGCTGGATACCCTCTGTGCACAGGCTTATGGTCGTAAAGACTATAGAGCCGTCGGTTTACACTTCATGAGATGTACCATCTTCCTTGCCGGTCTTTGTGTTCTTGTCGTTGCAGTGTGGACCATGGGCTCTACCCCAATTCTAACACTCTTGGTCGATGATGCTAGACTTGTCCACTTGGCATCCCAGTACCTCTCTATCCTTGCCATTGGTCTTCCAGGTTTCATCATCTTTGAGACTTTGAAACGTTTCTTACAAGCACAAAACATCTTCCATGCCTCTACATACGTGATCTTGTTCGCTGCCCCATTCAACGCCTTCTTGAACTATTACCTTGTTTGGGGATCCCCTAAATTGGGATTTGTCGGTGCTCCAATTGCAATCGTTTGCACAAACTACATCATGGCCATCTTCTTAACTTTATACACCATTTACGTTGATGGTTATCAGTGTTGGTGTGGGTTTTCCAAGGACTTGTTCCAGAATTGGGGACGTATGCTTAACTTATCCGCTAATGGTTGTGTCAGTATCTTGAGTGAATGGTTAGCATTTGAAGTGTTCACACTTAGTGCAGCCAGATTCGGCACCGTGACATTGGCAAGTCAAAGTGTCTTAACCACGATCTCTGTGTTGCTTTACCAAGTACCATTTGCTATCAGTATCGCTGCCTCGACAAGAGTTGCTAACTATATCGGTGCAGCAGCTAGAAAATCTGTCATCACCGCTGCAAATGCAAGTATCATCTTATCTTTGATTGTGGGTTGTTTGAACGGCTTATTCCTAAACGCTTTCAAATATGACATTATCCACATGTTTACCGATGACGAAGAAGTCATTACTCTGGCTTCTAAGATTATCCCATTGTCTGCTTTATACCAAATCTCTGATTGTTCCGCTGCTGTCACCGGTGGTATCCTAAGAGGTCAAGGTCGTCAGAAGATTGCAGCATTATGCTCATTGATCGCCTACTACATCATTGGTATCCCATTGGGGTTCTGGTTGGCATTCGGCGAAGAGTTACACCTCCTTGGTTTGTGGATCGGGTTGTGTGTTGCCATCATTTTCATCTCCGTCTTACAACTGTTTGGTGTTTTGAACTCGGACTGGGAACACATCATCTCACAATCGCTTCAGGACGCTTTAACTGATAGTCAATACTCCAATGAAGTCAGAACTGTCCTTTCCCACATCGATGAGATCTAATCGCTCATTCATTCCAACACATTCATTCAATTCAGTTCTCCAATCACTCCATTTTATACCCTTTTGTCGTGTTATACATCATTCATTATATCTACATGTAGTTCAAAAAGCACCTCAAACATCATATTATTAAAAGGAATGGAATAAAGCTCTAAACAAGGACCCGGCAACAAGTTTTACTTGAAACCCTGGGGGGCATAAAAACAACTCAACATCAAGATGAACAACATTAACAAAAAACAAACAAAACATAAAAAAGGTGGATTGAAGAAAGGGAACTGAATAAGAATCGTGTGTGGAGGTGATATCTGTGCTATTGGCAATGGGAGGAGGGGAGGACGTTATCAAGGAGGATATTGTGGTAGGAAAAAGTCATGAAAAGATGAATAAGTAAAAGAGGCAAAAATGACTTTGCCGGATGTATTGGGAAAGATCGTAGCGTATTGTATGATGATTTTTTTTATGAAAGGGGAGAGGGTATGGATTTTATGAGCAGAACAAATTCCATAGTCAGTCAGTTGGTGTCATTGGTGGTGTGTAGCCTCCTATTCTGATTGTTGGAGGAGGTGGCTGAACTACACCTCCCATGAAACCTGAAATGACCGATGTTCCCACTGGAGAACCTCTTCTGGAAGATGGAGGGGTAGCCAGAGACTTCATTGGAGATGGAAGTGGTGTGGTGAACTGAGTCGACTTGAGAGGGCCAGCCTGCTCGGAGTCAAGCTTGATGAGAGCCTTGAGAAGACGGTGGTAGAATGTCTTCACTCCCGGAAGCGTGGTGTAGTAGTCCAAGTAGAAACCCGAGAGATTGACAACTGTGTCACAGAGAAGAAGCTGGTAGAATTGGAGCTTGGCCTGTGGTAGCGTCTCTGGGATCTGTAACTCAGAGTGGAACTTTTGCTCCGGGTAGAAGTCAGACATTGTCTTGAAGATGATTGTGGTGAGCTCTGCTGGGTGAAGCTCGATCAGCCTCAGCTCCAAGAGTGAGATCTCAGCAAGGAAACGCTTAACGTGGATGAGCTCAATCTTCTCTTCAAAGAAACCGTGTTGGTTGTTCATCTCAAACTGAATCAAGTTGTTCTCGTAGAAACTATTGAGCCAGTTGCCCAATTGAGGCTCCGTGACATCCCAATTCAAAGTGTCGAGAATGTGACGTTCCATTTGAACAAACATGCCTTCGTCATAGGTGCCACTGCGAGATCCACCATTACAGAAGGCAACGAGTTCAGAGAGACGTGGGATTCTTGCTCTCGGTGTTGGACCATGGAAACGGCCACCTGGTGGCACATTGGTGTTGTTGATGATATGGTTGCAACCTCCAAAAGTCTTAGCAGAAAGCCACAAACACGTTGCCAGAACGAGTTGAAGCTGTTCACGGAGAACGACTCTCTTGGAGCAATATCTGTCAAAGAGACGGGCAGCTTGGTAGTAGATACCGTATGTAACTTTAGTCCTTATCGAAATCTTAAGAAGGAATTCCAGAAGGGTCTTGCGGAGCTCTGGCTTCACCTCTGGTTGTTGCTTGATAAGTGAAAGCTCTGGCTTGTACTTAATAGCTGTGCGGTAGAGGGACACCGATAGCTCATCGTTGTATTCGCTCAGTGTCTTTGTGTGTGCTGTGAGCTCGCTCGTTGATAGCTCGAACGGGTACGGCTTCTGGGTAGCTGTGACTTTGAGGCCGAGGGACATGGCTGTTGTGGAATCTTTTGTTTCTTGTTGGCGGGTGGAAGTAGCAAAAGGCAAAAGGGTGGTATATGAGGTTTGTGTGTTTGTTGAAAAGAGCGACTTCGGTTGGATGTGAGAATGCGGTGCTGGAATGAAGGGTGGGTCGATCGACGGTGAAAAAAACCGGTGAGGGAGTGGAGGTGATGCGACCTGGCTGGAGGGAAGGGAATGTTGTTGAGGGAGAGTCGGTTGGTTGTGTAGTACAAGCTTAAGGGCTGACTGCGTGACAAGGAGACACAAGAAAGATTACAGGGCTGTGGGTGAGAGAGGGAAGAAGCAGGACGGGGCGAGGTCTATATATGGGAAGGTACAGCAAGCAAAGTGGGGAGAATGACGGGCTTTGTTTGTTTATGGCACCCCTTTGGCCGCTTGAGCCTTCGCTGCTGTCTAAAATTGTGCCTACTCTGCAGGTTGCCGTGGCGCTTGCATAAATCTGAGCAAAACCGCGTCACAGTTCAGGGGAACAAAAAAAGGCGTTCCATGATGGCTAATAAAAGCAGGGAGTTGCAATAAAAAGAGTGCTTAGCAGCCCTTAGAGTCAATAACCTAATAAGGAGAAGACGACTTTTTTTTCGGAACACTGAGAGCACAATTGTAGCAAACTATGAGCATAATTGGAGACGAGACGGGCGCACCGCGACGCATACCGCTGCACCCCGTGCGTCAACGGTTTTTATTTCATTCGCAAATCTCCGCCAGATCGTTCGGAAGCAAATCAACGGTGCGACCGCCCTGGCTGGCTACCGAAGAGGAGGGGGAGGGTCGTCTAACGAGGAGGTTTTCTGATTTCGAAATGAATTGGTCGGTTCTATATACGTGCTTATTTCAAAAGGGGAGCCCTTACACAGCCTTTAGCCGCCACGCAACGCGCACTGGAAGGAGCTTGCCTGGCTAAAAACAGAGCGTACCTTTGGGGAGTGGCGAAAACTTACACGCGATATCCAACACGCCGGCGCGCCGGCACCTTTGTTTTGGCGCACTGTGGCGTAAAATCGTGGTGTGGAGATTACCCTAATGGGAGATTTTGCGAACGAAAAAAAAAAGTGGTCGTTCAAATCTAGCGCGTCATAGTGTGTCGTATCTGCGCTACGCGGGACCACAACCAGGTAACCACGTCAACTGTTTATCTCCATGCGCCAACCCTCACGGGCCGACATGTGTACAACTCTCAATCGGGGGTGCTTCTTCTCCCTCCCCCCACACAAGGATCAGCTATCTCGTCACCGAAAAGGGAACATACCGGCCCCTGAACGGGCAACCACCCAACATGCAAAAATAGCCTCACCTCATCTTAGTTCATCAAGTCAAGGTTTACATCTGAGCATTGAGTTTCCGCAGGACGTGGTATCTCGCAAGACCATATTCTGAAATTGGGCTTCAATGCCCACCAGGGCAACTTCGAAGGAGGCCCAGAATTACTATAAATACATGTCATCGTCTTGTGTACGTAGTATCACCCATTGAACTGATCAAGCCACTGGATGATCCATCATCAACCTCGTTCCTGCTTCAACGCAACTCTTCGGCTGATTTCTCGTTCAACATGTCTGAGTTGCCAGGGTGAGTTCGTCGGCTAGGTTATTAGAGACACTGGGATCGCGTATCGGGGCGGTATGCTGATCGTTGTACAGCTCGCTTTGACTGCATCGCTATGTTCAGGGCTTTCCATTGATCTATTATTCCTTTATGCTGGAGTGAAAGAGATTGAGGATTTAAGTTCTTGTTTAGAAAGAATATTGATCAATACTAAGTGCAAAGGCATTCTGATCTGATCTGATCTGATCTTTGCATCTTGAAGGCATCCCCACTAGCAATTAAGTAACTGTGCTTGAAAAGAGACACACATGCTGTCTAGTTTTGTCGAGTATGTGTGTTGGTATTATTTTTAACGCCATTACCAATCGGGTAAATTCCGAGGGTATTGAAAAACATTCCACGAAAACGCGACCTCGGAATTGCCATACACACAAACACGCGTGCTGCCGGATCTTTGTTTGTTTGTTTGTTGATTTAATAAACATTCCATCTGTCAAAACCCCAGTCGACAGTCAGTTAATCCCTACGCGACATCCTGAGACACCCATAAGACAACAACAAAGGTTCGACACCGGAATTGGAAGTGGATTAGACGTGAATACCATTCCATACACACAAAAAGGGACGAAGCAGGGGAGTAAATGTGGAAAACCGATATCGACCAGCCACCTCCAACACCCGGTCTGGCTAAGTGGGCATGGAACTCGCTTTTCAACAGACAGACCCCCATCTCCAAGTACAACGCGATGAAAGCGCAGCCTCAGCGCCCATTTGGTGGAGAAGATACACAAGAGCTTGCGGAGAAGGATGACACTTTCCACTATAAGCGAAGACAACGCCATGTTTCTAAAGACGACACGGAGTTGAGTAGGAAGAACGTCTCGTGGGGAGGTCACGATTACAGAGTGCGTTCCCGTTCTTCGAGCTTTGTTGAGCCGGAACCACAACCATCATCAAGATTAAGGAGTCAACGTGATTTCTACAAGGAGAAAGAGCTTATTCCCGATGTGGACGATACCATGAACTCTCACCGTTCATCACACAGTCTTCGGCGTTCCCATTCAGCGTCCTATCTCGACCAGTTTGCAGCTCCTCATACACATCTACCACAGGCATACCCAGGCCGATTCCCAAGTCCATATGTACACAAGGATGACATCCTCTCTTCAGGAACGAAGAACCTCATGACAGCTGAGTCTAATACTGAGAAGAACAAGCATCTTGCCATCGAATCCTCACCTCCCATCCCACAGAACGATTGGAGAAGAAGATTAGGACTGGCGAAGTCTCCTCCATCGAAATCTAAGATACCATCAGTCAAAAGGATGCCAATGCCTCCACGGGCCAAGCCATCACTGTTCGAGGACCGTCCAGTGGTACCACTGTTCAAGAGAAGCGCCGTTTTGGATGACTATTCACCAACGATGGATCAGAATGAGATCTTGAGACAGTTAGACCAGAACGCTTTGGAATTGGAGGAGATCACTTCACACATCAAGGACCTGAAGATGGAGAGAGATCTGTCGTCGACGGCGAGATACTCGTATCCTGGTGGTAAAGAGCTCGAGGAGAAGTATCAGCAAGTCAGGGAAGAACTCATCAACGAGTTGAAGAAGAGTAAGAAGCTGTATGATTCTTACTACAGATTTGTGGGCAAATACAAGGAATTGAAGGCCAAGTATGAGGTTGCAACTAAAGAACAGGCACCGTCTTCGAAAGTCAGGGCCCTTGAGAAGGAAATCCTGGTGTTGAAGGATGAAAACCAGTTCTTGAGAGATCAAATCAATGAGAAGGATATTAAGTTACAGGAAGATGACTTAACACTGAGTGATCTGAAGTCCACATTACAAAACACAGCCAAATTTGAAGTCACTTTAAGACGTAACATCAGATTCATGGAGGATAAGTTAGAACAAGAGAGACAGGATCACAAGAAAGCCGAATTTGATTTGAAAGAGAAGATCTACATGCTTGAGATGAAGAACAAGGACGACGAAGAGCGTTTGAAAAGAGCCGAGGAAAGGATCAAAGAACTTGAGTCCGAAAACAGTAAGATTGACCGTTTCGATAAGCTCAGTCCCCTTAAATCTAACAACTATGGTTACACACCGAGAACTAAGAAGTCGAGACCTTTAAGTATGGGCTCTACTTTTGCACCTGTGTCAAGCCCATACAAGGAGAACTCGAGGTATAAGCTCAGAGATGACTCCTTCTTGCACGAGGACACTCTTGATAAATTGATCAAGGAAACTCTTTAATTGAATTGAATATATATATGGTGTCCGGGTGTTTCCGCGATTCTGTTTTTTAGGCCGGGCGAAAACCACACGCCGAAACCGCAGCGAAGCGACTGGCCAGTGTCACAAAGTCATCGACAAAACAGGCCATAACGCGTTGTTTCCAGTGGTTTGAAGTTGCAAATCTGGCATTTAGCACTTCCTTTACCCGATACCCTCATTTTCCAGCGCTGAAAACGGTGCGCAGAGCGTCTGTTGCGACACAAAGACTTTCCCATTATTCTCGCTTTTCCCCGTTGTGTCAACACATCAAACTCATAAGTTCAATTGAAGAGAAACATGACTTCAGAGACATCTACAAAGCCGACTCCAACGGCGACGCCGACGTTGAACCAACAGCAGATTGACAAATCCAAGGCCGCATCCAAGCGTATCGAAGTGGAGTCTCTCGCATCTGATTTACAGAAGAGGTTAGGGTCGAGTTGGGACAAGTATCAGACGACGATATCGATGTTCTTGGTGGGGAGGCTCTCACGTGCCGAGCTGACGGGGACTCTGGGCTCCATGTTGAAGGACTCGAGGATGATTCGGATGCATAATCAACTCTTGCTTGCAAACTTGGCTAATGCTCTGAGAGATGGTCCTGGTGCCAGTTCTGGTAAATACTCTTTTGGTGCCACGTCGAAGAAGCAAGTGAAGAGAGGCAAACAGAGTTCAGAATATGAGAAGTTGAAAAAGGACATCATGAATTTGCCCATTAGGGAAAGACACAGAATTAAGATGATTACAAGGGATTCCGGTAAGCACAAAATGGCCAATTCTTCAATCACTTTAACGAGACAACAGCTTCTCCCCAAGATCCCAGTGGTTACCGATAAGGAGAAAGTGGTGCAAGGTAACACCATCGAATGGACACAGGATATCAGCCACGGTATCAACACACCACTCAGTGTTGAGACATACGCATTACCAGAACCGGATCAACTCAAATCACGCATGGCTGGTATCTCTAGAGAACACGGTATCACAGGAACACTCGATAAGGATTCCGTCGAGATCATGTATCACGGGTTAGAGATCTATTTGAAAAATATCATCGAAACTGCCATTGACACAGTGAGATATCGTAAGAGGAAGTACACAGAGGCTGTAACGGCAGAGACATCTACCAAAAGACCAAAAGTTACACTTACAAATGAGGATTTGGTTGATACTTTGGGAATTCATCCATTCCTCGTTGAACCAAGTGGGCCTCTGTACAGACTTAATGCCGTTTGCTTACAAGATGATGAATACGTTGAGCCAAAGACTTTGATTGATGATTTGATTGCACAACAAACGGGAACTAGTATCGGAACACTGGTTGCGCACGAGAGACACGGTTCTCTGAGTAATAACTCGCCAATGGCCAAGAAGAAAGAAGTCAAAATTGAGAATGGTGAAAAGGCTGAAGATATCAATGTCGGTACTAAAGAGGAGTTGAATCTGTTGATTCATGATATCTTATCACATTGATCATATTACACCTATGGCTTCTGTGCACTTTCTTTTTAAAACGTTTTGTTCGTCTGCTCATTGTTCTTCAGGATAAGATTTGGGCCTGTTTTTTTCGTTTAGGTTGGTTAATGATTGTACAGGGATTTTAAAGTATCGTTAACAGTTCGTAGAGATTGATTACATATATACGTTACGACATCAGCTTGGAGTATACTCTCTTTACCGGTGCAGCATTAACAGTGGTGACGAAGTTTGCCAATTCGAGCCATTTCTTATTCTCCTCGGTGTCTGCATCTTCAACGTTACAAAGTGTGATTACTTTGGTGTTAGAGTAAAGGGAATGCACCAATTGATACATTGAATGTTCAAATTCAGATGTGGAGAACTTATTCTGAGAAACTTTGGTGGATGTGTTGTGGATTAGATCAAATGATTCAATTCGAGACAAGTTCAAGATGTATAGAGATGATGTAAATGATTTATGTGGGGATTCACCATTGACAGTGACTTTAATTAATGTGGATGAGTTTTCAGAAGTATGGAACTCTTGGACATCTTCAACTGGTGCGAACGCCGCAGAGGCATTGATACATCTGTTCTCAAGCTTGATTTCCACAGGTTTGGATGAAAGAGCATCGAAGACACCCTCGGGGGTAATAGAGGCAACTTGGGCAAGATAATTGAAGCTCCACTGCTTATTGTGATACCTCTCTTCACGCTCTTTCAAAGTTTCAAGACATTGCTTCAGTAATACCGGGGCTAAAGTGTCATCATCAGCACCGGAAATGATCAGAGAGACATTACAACCATTCAAAAGATTTTCAGCCAATGAACAAGTTTCGGAAGCTATCTCCTGGTCGGACAAATCGGCAGTGAAGACCTTATTGAAACGGTATGAGTCATTACCCAGGGTCACGGTATGAACACCTGGGTCTTCTTCAACTTCCGAAACTTTGAATGCGGGCGATGATTGTGCGGGGAGCACACGGAGGTAAACTCTTAGCTTCCCAACAAGATCGTCAATTGAGTTTTCAATTCTTCTTCTGAATTGGAGTTCTTTGTGCATCTTTTTAACGGATTCTTGATACCTCTCATCAACGGCTTGAGCATCTTGAGTTGCCTGCTTCAGCTCATCATCAACTTTGGAATTTTGCCTCTGTAGTTGTTCAATGCGTTCCGACAGTTCCTTGGCTTTGTCATCTGCAGTGGTTTGGAACTCTTGTTGTTCCTGGATCTCTCTAGATAAAGACTCATTCTTCTTAGTGGCATTCTCAACGTCCAACTTCACAGAATCAAGGGTATCAGTCAATTTGCTCAATTCCTGAGCCGTTCGTTCATATTTCTGTGTTAACTCATCACCCTTTTGCTCTTCAATCTGGATCATATCTTCCAATTCTTTTTCCAATTTGGTTCTTTCCTCGGAGTATCTTACTTCATTTTGCTCCCTGATTGCAGCGATTTCTTTTGAAACATCATTGAGTTTCCCTTCGAGCAATGCAATCTCCTTTTTAGACTCCTCATCGTCATAAGAATGTGCATTAGCAAGTTCCTGTTCCATCATGCTCTTAAACTCGTCCAATTCTCTCAACATGGCATTCTGATCCTCTTTCAACCTTAGAGTCAACATCTGTTCCTCATGGTTTTTCTCCTTAAGGGCGACTTGCTTAGCAGTTTCAAGCTTATGATCCACGTTGATCAAGCTGGCTTCGGCATCACTGATCCTGGCTTTAAATGACGAAATGGATCTCTGGATCTCGGATCGTTGTCTTTCCAATTGCTCCGATTTGAGTCTTGAGTCTCTGAGCTTCTTATCGAGTTCATCGACGCGTTCGTGTTCCACAGAGAGCAGCTTCAAGAGCCTCTCCTGGTTCTCAAACTGCTTCTTCAAGGCATCCGGGTCCTGTAAGGAGTATGTTGACGTTGAACGTGGGCCGGGTCTCGCAGGGGCAGCCAGTTTGGAAAGAGACACCCGTGAACTCGCTTCGGACAAGGCTCGCAGATGCTGGCGAGCAGCACTGGGTTGTAAGCTCGACACTGTCACGGTGGCCTTCCTTCTCTGCTTGTGCAACTCGAGCATTTTCGGCGCTGGGATGCCCGTCGTAGTGTCGCCATGGATGAGCGACTGGCGTCGGGATTGCATCTTTGACGAGTTGGAGAACGTCGGTGATTGGTTGACGTTGCCCGTGACCTCTTCGAGAGCCTTCCTCGTCTTCACAGGAGGCGAGTCGTGACCCAAGCGGGAGTTGGGCACTGGGAGCCTGGACATTTAAATGTGTGTGTTTTTTATGCTTTGGATGTGTTTCACCGTTGCCACAGCGTTACGTCGTTGGGGAATGCCTTTGTGAGAAGTTGTATAACAGCTGTGTCCGTTGATGTGATTGGCCGCTGGGATACACGTAAGAGAGCCGTTGACTGGCTTCAGTTTGAGGGTGTTTTTATAGTAAAAGTGATGTCTTTGATGTGATGGTTTTTTGTTTATTCCTTTGTTTACACAACGCGAAGATGACGCGTTCCCATGACAACGCGCGGATTACGTAATCTCAATAAATCATCAATTCATAAGTTATACAGTACTGCTTCTTCGTATATATATCTTCTCTGTTTCTCTTTGTCTCCATTTTATTAGTCTTATCATCAATCGTCACTGGGCCTTCTTCAACTCCAATTGGGCTCTACGCTCACCAATGGAGTCTCTCATGACGGCGACTCTCATGGTGGCAAGCAAGTTATGAGCAGCATTAGCGTGTAAATAGACACCACCGTTGAAAGCCTTTGTGGCATCTTTACCCAAAGAGGCCCTGAGCAAAGGCTCACCACCCGGGTGCTCGGAGATGTAGCCCGAGACGTCATGGACGATACCGTTGATGATGACGAGACCGTTACCTTCTTTACACTTCTCCAAGAACTCAGCTTTGTCCCAAACCGGCAGATTGGACAATGGGGTACCCCAATTCAACTTGCGTCTCATTGCGTCGAGTTTCTTCTGTTGTTGCTGGACAAGACCTTGTTCAATGGCATTCTGCGAAAAAGTCTTGAGGTTATAAGCCAAGCCAATCTTGGAAGAGATCCAAATCAGAGCTTTAGTTGGGTCAAATTGCCACCACTTGATGGCATTTCTGTAGTCCGAAGGGAACTCGTGATGGAAATTGTGATAACCTTCACCAAATGTCACCAAAGCAGTGATCCAATGATCCCTTGGGGTTCTTCTATCGTCAAATGGCTGAACACCGATCCAGTGCGCAAGGGAATTGACACAGAAAGTAGCCTGTTGAATGGAGAAGGCTCTCAAGATACCTGCGTAGACAAATCCACCTTTGTAATCGTTGAAGAAATAGCCACAGATGAGCATTGGGTAGATGTAACCCATGAATAGCATGATGAGCAAGTAGTGTTTATGTTGGACACGGACGATCCAATCGTCAATCAAATCTGCAATATCGGCACGGGCTTTGTATTTGGGGTTTGGTTTAACGAGCATCCAACCCAAATGGGAATACCAAAACCCTTTTCTAGCATCGTATGGGTCTCTGTTGGTATCGGTGTATCTGTGATGGATTCTATGTGAGTGGCCCCACCATTTGATGGAACCTTCGACGGCAGCGGCACCGAAAAGGGCATAGAAGATTCTAAGTGGCCAATGGGCATTGTAGGCCTTATGAGACCAAAGTCTATGATAACCACCTGTAATCGAGATACCAGAGCAAGAGTAATGGAAAATGGCAAATGCAGCGGTCTTCCAATTCAATGGAGTGCTCAAAGAGAGATAGAACCCAAACAGTGGGAACAAAATGACCAACACCATGTTAAGCCAATTGATATGTTGATACCAATTGCTTAAAGTCCATGGTTGTTCAGAGATGTGTTTCTTCTTGGCCCATTTGGCCTTCTCCTGTGCGTCTTTCTCCAAGATATCGGCGACACCGGCTTTCTCATCAAAGTGAGGCTCTGTCATCTCCTTGGAACCCATCAGCGAACCGAACCCATTCACAATACGCTTGGTCTTCTTGTTTGTTCCCGCAGCGATGATGTTGGCCTGAAGCACATCGACACTCTCGAGAACCGGCTCGTCGGCCTTGTTGGACTCCATTTTGCTATGCTTTGCTTATACACACAGAGCTTCATGAAAGTGAAAAAAAGAGGAACGGCAGCGGGTTTAAAAAGGGAGTCCGGGTGTCAATTCCGTAGAGTTCCTCCCCCAACAAAATTGTTGTGCAGTAACAGCTGCGCCAATGACAGCGTTAATTGGGCCGGGAAGACCCGGGTTTTTGGTGGATATAAAGTATGAATAGGGCTATAAATGGTCACAATGTATATGTTTATTCCTGTTTCTACCATAATAAATACATACAAATTTAGCCAAAAGACCAGCCCGGGATCTTGTGAAGATCCCAACATTACTCGCATAAAGAGATCTCGGTACGCGCACGCACCACACGATCTTTCTCCTCATGATCCGACCCCTTGGTTACACCCGATTGTCTGTTTTTTTGCCTTAGTTTTCTGTGTTTATGTATGGAACCCATAGCTGGATGGTCCGGCCATATATTGATACGGTTTTGGACCTCTTGTGCTTGGTTATCCATGGAACGACACACCGACGGAACTAGCACTTTATCCGCTTTTTCCATTGTGGAAAGGCTCAATCCGGCCATGACACATAAAGAGATCACGTGTCGGTACCTTATATATATGGGGCGACATATCAAGACAACTTCATATACAGACACTATTAAGAGAAAGAATGTCTTTGATTATGACACCACTAATGCTATACCTTTGTATGGTGTGATAGACTTTACCACTTAAAACACACCCTGATTGGTTGATGCATGCTCTCGGCCGTAAGGCCCAGGCCAGCATGTAAACTTCTCATGGGGCTTAATGCGGAATTCTGTCAACGTGTGATGGGTTATATAATAAGGACAGTTCTTAGTTCATGTCATATGTGAGGGGTTGGCCTGAAAGAGTTGGGGATTTACATGGCATAATGTTATTACGTCATCACATGGGAAGTATATGAGCATATGTTGAAGGGTAGGCACAGACAAAACTACACATTTGGATACACATGTACATGAGTTCGTTCAATTCGTATGAAACGTTTTGTATGTATAAGAGAGCAACAACACATCACAACAGTTCCAAAAGGGAGAAGACACAAATTAATTGTGTGCGGATGGGAGAGTTTGAAGCCATGTGGAATGCAAATGCAAATGGATTATAAGATTGGCAGAGTCTTTTGGTGTGTAAGAGACTGAGTGTGTGACACCCCCCGGTGGAGGTGGACCCCACGTACACATACGGATCTCCATGGGACATCAGTAGACATCAATGGCTCAATAAATAGGTTAGAATTGAAGGAGCGGAGAAAAACCGGGTGTGTGTGTTCAAGAGAAATCGGAAGAAGAGACATTACGAGTCATAGCAGGGAGAGCAACTCTAATACCATCAATCTCTTTAGTCATCTTGATGCAACAACCTAATCTCGAAGTCTCTGTTAAACCGAAAGCCAAATCCAACATATCGTTCTCGTCATCATCCGGCTCTGGGATCTCATCGTAGAAATCTGGATCAACGATAACATGACATGTAGAACAAGCACAAGAACCTCCACAGGCACCTTCCATATCCAAATTGTTATGTTGTGCAATATCCAAGAGACTATCCCCTTCGGCAACCTCATAAGTGAGTTGTTCACCTTCTTTGGTGATGAAAGTCACATGGAGCTCTTCACCAGGTTTTGGTTTATGTACATGTCCATGTTGATTGATGGTTGTGTTATGGAAATTTCTAATCAAAGACATCTGATTGGAAGATGCCCTTTGCCAAATCGATGGAGTGGACCCGAGAAGAATCCTGCTGTGAGGTCTGAGACTTTGTACAACTGTTCTCAGCATTATGGTGTGTCCCCTTTCGTGTAAGCCCTTTCCCTTGATCAAAGAGAAGAATCAGAAATTTTTTATCTGTGTGTGTGTTCTCCGGTCCCGGACATCATTGTCACAGTTCTTCGGAGAGCGCGAAAAAAAAAAAAAAACCTCGGCACGTGACTATCACGTGATACAGAATGGCGGGCTTCATTCGCGAAAAATGACCGCCTTCACAAAGGGGGCAATAAAGCACACCACACATACTACACATACTACACATACATTAGTATCACACGAAATAATGTCAAGCCAAGGACTTTTGGACGGAGCTGGATCTGACCTCTTCACAACGTATGAGACGGACTACCAAGTCGCAT
Organism: Petasospora amylophila; assembly: GCA_030557155.1. Classification (NCBI taxonomy): domain Eukaryota; kingdom Fungi; phylum Ascomycota; class Saccharomycetes; order Phaffomycetales; family Wickerhamomycetaceae; genus Petasospora; species Petasospora amylophila. The sequence continues at coordinate 29,459 of JAKTVK010000217.1, read as the reverse complement.
ACAACGAGGCACAACAAAAAGTTGAACAGATTAGAAACCTCGATGGTGGTATGTATATCCTGATTAGGCATGAACCCATTAGATATTGAAAAAAAGTATTAACACTTTGTTGATAGAAGACCGTCGTGAGGCTATGAAGGCCGTTGAAAAGGCCACTGATGAGTGTATTGAAATTGTGAGTAAAAGACCCCTTATGCATTGAGAATGTGCCCATATGAATGAAATGAATACTAACATATGAAGCTTGACCAACTTGCCATTGAAGTTCAAAACATCCAGTCTGGTGCTAGATCTGCATATAATGCCAAGATCAGATCATATCGCTCGGATGTTGATAAGACCAAGAAGGAACTTAAGAGATTGATGGATGATGAGGATAGAAGACAGTTATTAGGTTCATCTAATTATTCAAAGGATTCACAAAGATCGAAACTTTTGCAATCTAATGCCGCTTTGGAGAGAACCTCGGAGAGATTGAGAGAGTCTTCTAGAATTGCTAGTGAAACTGAACAAATTGGATCCAACATCATGTTGGATTTAAGATCACAGAGGGAACAATTGCAAAACTCGAGACAGACGTTGTTCGAAGCAGATGGTTACGTTGATAGATCCATTCAGACTTTGAAATCGATGACGAGAAGAGCAGCTGCTAATAAGATAATATCATATGCCATCATTGGTGTTCTTATCATCTTGATCTTGTTGGTTCTCGCAAGCAAGTTCTGGTAAACTTTGACTTCTTATATATCTTGATTCATGTAATGACTATAAATGCACTTGTTTTTCTTCTCTTTTGTTCCAATTGTTACGTATTCTCCTAAGTAATAGGCTGATAAGCACCCTTGACTTTGACACCTGCACAACACTGGAGAAGGACATGAGATCAGCACTGCATGCTCTATAAAGTCTTAGAACCCATACAAAAGAGCATAAAGATAATCTGAAATCCAATTGAAATAACAGAAAAAGTGTAAACAAACATAAACAATAAAATAAACAAAAAAACCACAGTGTATAAGAATCCGGTGATAATGCGAGTGAACGCGCATGATGCCATCCGCGCTTTCAAAAATTGGTTTGCTGCCTGAATCGAAATAGCCGCCAGCATCGCCACTTAAATAACCCTCAATTCACCCCCAAATTCACCCTTCAACTGCTTATCATTGAGACAAAGAAGATTGCTATTCAAATGGTCAGAAGAACCCAGTCGACTGCGCAATTGGCGGGGCTAACCGCCGAGGAGAAGCGGCTCCAAGAGGACCGTTCCCGCCAGAAGTATTGGCGAAGATGGGGGCCTTACCTCTCTGAACGTCAATGGGGTGTTGTCCGTGAAGACTACTCCTACGATGGTAATGCTTGGGAGTCGTTCACTTTTGACGATTCCCGCTCCAGGGCTTACCGCTGGGGTGAGGACGGACTCGCCGGGGTCTCTGATAACCATCAATTGCTGTGTTTCTCTTTGGCTCTGTGGAACGAACAGGACGATTTCTTGAAAGAGAAGGCATTTGGACTCACCGGTCCACAGGGGAACCACGGTGAGGACGTTAAGGAGGTGTATTTCTACGTTGATAACACCCCGACACACTCGTATATGAAGTACGTTTATAAGTATCCACACGCCAAGTTCCCGTATGAGGATCTCGTCAAGACCAACGCGGAGAGATCGAGATCTGAGAGAGAATACGAGTTGTCCGACACGGGTATCTTTGATGAGAATGCCTATTTCGATGTCGTTTTCGAGATGGCCAAGGAGGATGACGAGGAGATCTGTTTCAGAGTCACCGCTTATAACAGAGGTGACAAAGCTGCACCACTTCATCTGATCCCACAGGTTTTCTATAGAAACACCTGGTCATGGGGACGTGACAATTACAAACCAAGTTTGAAACAACAGGATCCAAACTCCATCGTGATGTCCCATAGGAAATTTGGTGATCCTCGTTCCATCGTGTTTGCACCATCGCCTGGTCTCACCGAAAGCCATCCAGACGTTGAACCACAATTGCTCTTCACCGATAATGATACAAACAGAAAGAAGTTGTACAATCAGGAGAATGAAGTCAAGTACACCAAGGATGCATTCCACGAATACGTTGTCAATGAGGATGACGATGCCGTCAATCCAGAATTGACAGGAACAAAAGCATGTGCTTGGTTCTCATTTGATGAAGATGGTGGTGTTCCTGCAGGTGATTACGTGACAATTAGATACAAATTCACCAAATCCACGGGACAAGTCTCCATTGATGAAAATGCATTTGACCAAGTCTTCCATAGACGTGAACAAGAAGCTGATCGTTTCTATTGGCGTATCACCCCTTTCCCAATCTCTGAAGAGCTTCGTCAAATTCAACGCCAGGCATTTGCCGGTATGTTATGGACTAAGCAATTTTATCATTTCATCCAAGAGGATTGGTTTAAAGGTGATCCAGTGGAACCGAAACCACCACAGAACAGAGCTAATGGAAGAAATAAAGAATGGAAACACATGTACATCGATGACGTTCTTTCACTGCCAGACAAATTCGAATATAACTTCTTTGCCTATTGGGATACAGCGTTCCATTGTATCCCAATTGCACTCATTGACCCGGATTTTGCTAAGAAACAATTGGATCTCTTGACTCGTGAATGGTATATGCATCCAAATGGTCAAATACCAGCATATGAATGGAATTTCAGTGATGTCAATCCACCAGTTCATGCTTGGGCAACTTTCAGAGTTTATAAACTTGAAAGAAAGATGTATGGTCGTACCGATGATGAATTCTTGGAAAGGGTATTCCAAAAATTATTGTTGAACTTCACCTGGTGGGTTAACAGAAAAGATCATGATGGTAATAATGTGTTTGAAGGTGGATTCCTCGGTTTGGATAACATTGGTATCTTCAACAGATCTGAACCGTTGCCAACGGGTGGAAGATTAGAACAGGCTGATTCCACTGGTTGGATGGCTTTCTTCTCTTTACAGATGTTGAACATTGCTTTGGAATTGGCAAAGAAAAGACCAGTTTATGAAGATATTGCATCTAAATTCTTTGAACATTTCTTGTTGATCGCTGATGCCATGACTTTCACCTCTGAAGGTAACGTTAACGCCGATGGTACCGAGAAAATTGAAGAATCATTGTGGAATGAAGATGATGAATTCTATTACGATGCTATTGCTTGGGATAATAGAAGACAACAGTTGCCAGTTAGATCTCTTGTCGGGTTAATCCCATTGTATGCGTCGTTGACGTTGGAACCACAACTTTTGGAAAGATTCCCTGGTTTCAAGAAGAGATTGGCTTGGTTCATTGAGAAGAGAAATAACGTTGCCACGAGAAACATTGCTAGTATGGGTAAGAAAGGTGTTGGTGAAAGATTGTTACTCGCTTTGGTCAATGAGGATAGACTGAAGGCCATTTTGAAAAGAATGCTAGATGAGAAGGAATTCCTCTCGGATTATGGTGTTAGATCATTGTCCAAATACCACGAGAAGAATCCATATTCTTGGTTTGTCAATGGACAAGATTATTCCATCACTTATGTTTCTGGTGAATCCGATTCCGGTTTGTTTGGTGGTAACTCCAATTGGAGAGGTCCAATTTGGTTCCCAACCAATTTCTTACTCGTTGAATCTCTTCAAAGATTCTTCCTTTACTACGGTCCAAATTTCAAAGTTGAATGTCCAACTGGATCTGGTAACATGATGAATTTGGCACAAGTTGCAGAGTTCCTTCAACATCGTTTGATCAAGATCTTTACACAAGATGATTCCACCGGTTATCGTCCATGTAACGGTGAAGATGCACAGGCTTCAGTTGATGAACATTTCGAGAACTATATTCCATTCTATGAGTACTTTGATGGTGACTCTGGTCGTGGTCTTGGTGCATCGCATCAATGTGGCTGGACAGGTCTCGTTGCTAAACTGATTCAAGACACAGGTTTGACGATGAAGTCTAGATCTGGTGTTAAGACTCCAGGTGGACCACACTCTGAAAATGAGGAACCTGATTCTTATTTCCCAAAATTCAATGCCAATACCCCGGTACCAGGTCGTTTAGAGAGACGTCGCTCTTCTAAATCATTAGCTACCCTTACCGCTGAGATGTTGGAATTGGATGAAGATGAGAGTAAAGCATACACTTTGAACTTGATCTCTAAGCCATCCAGTGCCGCTTTATCAAGAGCTACAAGTGCGTCGTTGTCTAGAACTTCAACGACAAATTTCAGTGATATGGATTCAGATGATGACGAGGACGATAAGCAGTTATTGGATCAGATTAGAAGTGCTATAACAAGATACACAACACGCACCCAAGGAGATGACGAAGACGAAGAAGATCCATTCTCTTCGGATGAATTTGAGGCTCATACTTAGGGGTTTGTACATTAGATTTATTTGCTAGATACACATATTTGCTAAACCGTTGTAGACATTGAAAAGAGTTTATTATACATCAAGCTTTTTGTTCGGCACTTATCACAGAGAGACATTGGAACTCGTTGTTGTAAGAAGCCTTCCATAATCTCACTTTACCGTCATCACCGGAACTACTTAGGATCGTTCCTGTTAAATTCCATGAGACGGACCAGACTTCTCCATGATGATCATCGTATTGGCCGACAAGTTCCACTTGTATATCGACGTTTGGTGTGTTTTGATCGATACTCATGAGACTCTCATCATCATCGGTGTTGTTGGTGTTTGTGATGTTGATGCTTGGGTTTGAACCGTGTACGCCATCGTATGGATATCTGTGTGATTTTTGAGCCAGTCTCTCTGTGAGTTTGAAGATACGCACTTTACCATCTTTGCAACCTGTTGCTAGGAGTTGGTAATATCTGCCCATTGATGGTGCCCATGATACCGATCTGATTAACCCGGAGTGGTCTGGTAATGTAGCTGCCTGGACGAGTTTCCCCGAAGAAGGGTCTCTATTGTAGATGAATCCTTGGTCCAATGCACACACCACAATCTTCTCTGGGGAGAATCTTGAAGGACACCAAGACAGTGCAAAATCGGATTGTAAATGCGCAGCAGGAGGGGCATTGAGAACCGAGACTTCTGCTGTCAATGTCCAAGATCGCAAATCGGCCGGCTCCAACGCGTCAAACACTCTGAGGACACCGTCACTTCCAATGGCTGCCAATCTGAGCCCGAGGTGCGATGGGGCGAAGGCAACGTCGTACAATGGGCCACGGGCATCGTTTAACACTGCCAATCTTTTCCAACGACGACCGCTTCCATGTGGCTCATCCAGGTCTTCTTCCCAGATCCTGACGGTTTTATCGTATGAGACCGACGCGAGGATCTTTCCAAATTCAGGGGAGGCCCAACTGAGCTTCACGACGGACGAGTCGTGCGCTTTCCATGAGTCGTTAAGCACCCATTCGTTGGTCGTGGCGTCGAGGTCAAACACCTTGATGTGCTGGTCCGAAGAGCACGTCGCGAGCTGTTTGCCGTAGAAGTCGTACGCGACGTCATGGATGAGCTCCTCGTGATTTGTGGCGAACGGTTTCATCTCCTGTCTGTCTTCCTATTACACTGTGTGTCTGCACATAAAGGCTGTTTGTTGGTTTGTTTTCCTTTGGAAACATCACCATTTTGTGGTGTCCGGGTGTTCTTTCCCCGTACAAAGGGGGAATTGGCGCGATCCATTCTCTTCCCAATAACACCAATTAAACGCCAATTTACCTACTGAAAAAGAGATAAGAGGAGATGGAACTGACAGAGTCACCCGAGATCCTGGTACGGATCGGTTCTGTGCTGAGCATCGGCGACCGAATCAACTTCTCTGCGGCATTGCCCGCTATCAACTTGGCCCTTTCCACCACCGATGACGATTACTTTGCCTCGAGGCTTCAAAAAGTGTTGATCTCCGTTGATAAAGGATTTGTTGACGAGGATCTGCTGAAGGAGTACGACGCATTGTCTGCCTTCTCGGTGAGAAAGACGTCGGACCCGAAACAGACGTGTGGCATGCTCATCGGTGTGTTTGCCCCTTACATCACCATGCTGGATAACATTGATGATTACGACGACATCGAAGGGTTCTTCCCTGCAACGATGTCACAGCAGGATAAGGCCCGCATATTGGTCAATTTGAAGAAGTTTATCACGATGGATGACGCTGATGAGCAGCTGTTTGTACAGAGATCAGATAAGATCAACACCTTGTTAAGGCATTTCACAAAGCACAGGTTCGATGAATTGGAGGATAACTTCCACAAAGAGGAGTACTCGATTGTCAATCTACTGGTGGAGACTCTGAATATCTTGGACCAGGAGGAACTCGTTGTTGATTTCTTTAGACAAGAAAACAAGTTCCCCTTGGACTTCTTCCCCTCAACGATACTCGATGTCGGTGGTAACTTGGACAAAGAGTCACTAGAAAACGTTATACAGGACATGATTGAGTTCTTCAATACCAAATCCAAGATCATTGACCAATGCTTCACTCAACAACTACCCGTTATGTTGATGTACATCGAGAACATCCTGGAGAAGGACATCATCTTCTTCTTGAACAAAGAGTGTGATAAGAACATTGAAATAGTTCCACACGTGTATTACCAATTGTTAATGGTGTTTGTCCCCGGGTTGGCAGATTCTGATAATGCTGGTGATAACTATAAGGTCATGGTGACGACATTCATAAACCTGTACATGGAACCTTTGATCATCAGATACTTGAACGAGACAGTGCTGAACTTTGAATCACAAGCTCTGGAAGAGATCCAACAGTTCCAAAAGGGTTACGAAGAACAAGAGAAACTTGAAAAAGACAACATCTACAAATCCATCCTGAGTGAATATAACACCGATGAGGTGAAGACCAACAAGTTTGAACTGTTGACAAGTTTCACCAAAATCTTTGCCAAGTCCAATAACAACACAAATGAGATCAACTTCAAGTTAAACGTTGAGATCATCAACAAGAACTTGCAAAACTTGAAGAATTTCATCAATTTTGAACTTTGTACCCAAATCATCGAAGAGGCTAAGAGTAAAGTCGAAACCGTTGCCATCTTTATGTCTATCAACAACTCCATCCTCGATAAGAAGAAGATAAACAACCAGGTGGAAACCATATTCATAAGACTTGTCAACATCATTGAAAAATATCACGTTAAACCCGGGTTTGAGAATGCCATTGGAACACTAAACAAATATGACCCCACCGAATTTAAGTCTTTGGAAACCATCGAATCTCTCAACACAGTGGAACCATTGGTGAAATTCACCGAATTGATCAACATCGGAGACTTAATATACCAGATGATTGAGATTTTCTACGAGAATGAACTCGTTAAGAAGAAAGTCATTGATAGAAATGAGTTCTTGAACAATGCTAACCAATCTAAGAAACACTTCGAAGCAACACTCGATGGGTTTGTCGCTAGTGGGTTAAACGTCGGTATTGACAAATTGATGGACGAGGTGGAGTTCATCTACAACACTTTACAACTACCCAATGATTTCAACCCGAAACTTAACAGGATAGATGATGTCATGTTCGGCTCAACCAAATGTGCTAAGAAAGTTGTGGAGTTGTTGTCTAATCACATCAATTTACTCAACGGGTCCACAGAGAAAGGTATCATCGATGTCTTCCAACAAGAAATCGGTGAACGGTTTTTCCAAATCATTGTTAAAAACATCAAGAAGAGACAGATATCGACGAATGGTGCCATTGTCCTAATCAGTGATTTGAACTTGTATTATGACTTCATCGTCAACACTTTGAGACAGAAGAACATCACCCCGTTGTTTGGTGGGTTGAAAGAGATTGGTCAGTTGTATTTGATCTCTAGCGAGGATTCTAAAGAACTCGGGAAGCTCATTGGTGATTTGAGTAAGTTCAACGGTATCTTCAAACAAGAGGAGATCTATGAGTTTGTCACGAAGAGAACCGATTGGATCAAAGTGAGAAAAGACGTTGAGAAGGCGATGTATGGCTTAGGTATTACGGATTGTACAATCATGTGAATATATATTAATCCTTGATCACCTTATCGTAATAGACCCATACCTCACCTAGGTAATCGTACAACACCTGTTGAACCTCGTCGTACTCCACCAACGTGCCCATGTAATAAGGATCATCACTACCACCGATTCTGTCATAAGCACAGTACAGATAACCACCACAACCGAACATAACGTCCCAACCCGATGACGGCTCACCCAAATCGTTGTTAATGACACGCTCTTGTGGTGGTGGCACCAACACTGCTTGGATCTTTAATGGACCGACATAAGTGGCTTTCAATTCTTCTTTGGAGTTGAAGATGTTCTTATACAGATCCATTTCAATGTCCTTCTCAGCCTCGTTCTCCCTTTTACAAGTGATGAAACCCGAATTCATCCATAACAGCGTGTGGTCGTCCAAACCGGAGAGATGTGCCGGATGTGTGGTACACAACATGTGTGATTTCAGCTTGGAACGACGAGAATCGTCACTATCACCGAGCAATCTGTTTGAGTTTGGATTGAGGGTACCAACGGCTCCGACACCGTATTTGTTCATGTAATAATCCTCGTCACCGGCAATGGAGAACCCAAGCCAAAAGAGCTCTTTATCACCGTGAACTCTTGTCGTAGCGGCGTGCCACATCTGTAAGATGTTGATGAAAAGCGTTGCTCTGAAGTGTTTTTTCTTGTTGATGGCAACCATGCCTGATTCTTGCACGTGTTTGTACTTCTCACCAAAGAATCTGTTATTTAGCGTGTGGTTTGTCAATTCTGGGATGTCGAAGAACGCAGTGTCAAGACGTGTTGGTAACAGCTTATGGAAATAGGTGAGTTCCGGTCCTGTCATACGATCATAAAGTTGACGATCTTTGAAGAAGAAGGCACCGAGCTCCTTATACACAGAGCTCTCAAGGATGTATTCGTTGATATCGACAAATGGAACAGTGTCGGTATCAATCACCACGGTGTCTTCAAATGATGCAAAGAGTAAAGTCAATAGCTTATTACCATAGGTGACAAATCTCTTATCGTCTGGGTTAACTGCGTCACTGGCATCAACGTACCAGATCTCCTGTGGTGGGAAGATGGTCTCGACGTCCAAGTCCCGAACATCACTGAAATAGGTCTGCACGTATTTGGTGAAGCTTGGGATCCGGTCCAAGTGCAACTTTGTCGATCTGGCAACAAGGGTCAAAGCCTTTTGAGACTCTTCACTGAGGTCGCCTCTGTGAACGATCTGGATGGGTAAAGTGTTGTTAAGGGCTCTAAGCACAAGGATCAAACTGGATAGCTCCCCAACGTGCTTATCGGCAGCAGTGAGAGCGATGCCTCTCCCGTTATAACTGTCTTTCAACTCTCTCATGAAGCAAACACCTGGTGTGCCTGTAGCCTCTGTCTTATAGGCGACATCTTGGAGATACTTATCGATCTGTGGTAATTCATGGAGCTCCTCTCTGTTCCATCTCACATACTTAGGGTACTTTCTTGTCAAGAACTTGAACAATCTCTTCTCATTCTCCTCACAGGTGATCTTCTCATCCATTACAGGCTCGGTGGTCTCCAAATAACACTGTGAAAAGACTCTGAGATGTGTAGCCCAATTGGACATCGCGGTCTCCGAGTCATAAGACTCTTGTCTCGCTTTAGCATAGCTGTTTTCCCATTGGAACTTCATATTTCTCTCCTCGACAAGCTTATTGATCTGTTCTTCACCGGTGATTCCGTCTTTCTCTAACTCATTCTTGAAATCCTGGAGTCTTTCCTCGAGGAAACGGTCTTTGGTATCAAAGATATAACCGTTATAAGGGTACCCGTGCTCCAGTTCATGCAATGTCCAATCCGGGTCCGTCTCGTAGAGCCTCTGGAAGTACAACTGGCACTTCTCGTCCATGGGCAGTGCGGCAAACTGTTCCGGTGTGTGGTCCTTGAGGATCTCGGTGTACACTTTGGGAGTCGGGTACTTGGAGTTGATGAACACAAATTTCGAATCCTTTGTCGACGTGAGCAACGGTATGGCGTCGCCTTCTTTGTCGAAGAAGTCGTACAAAGAAGTACTGTTGACACCGAGCTGTTGGATCTGTGCAGTGGCAGCGTCGATGTAGTCATCGGGCACAGACCTCACGGCGAAGAGAACAAGGGAGCAAAGCAGAGCCACAAGGAGCAGCCGAGGCTGCGCTTTCAGAAGCTGGTAGCCCCGGAACTGCGTGAGCAGCTGGTCCCACCGGCGAAGCTGCAGACGGCTTCTATTAGCAAAACTCATCGCCTTTGTTCTCCCTTTTTAAGGGGTTTCAAAGGATTTGTTGGCGCGTTTTTGAAGATAAAGGAATGAAGAGGGTCCGATGTGCTTATGTAAGCATTATGTAAGCAGCTTATGTAAGCAATGATTATGTAAGCAATGATTACATAAGCATCTGGTATGGGCACATCTTCATAAGGTAAACATCTATATAATGTGAGTGAAATCCATTTGTAATAGAGTCACATGGATGTCTGGCCCAGGGTCCATTTTCATCGTGTTGCGGAATCTCTCTGCACCGTAAACGCTCACAGAAGGTGATCTCTGTTGCCAATGACACTCGTATAAAGGTGAGCAGTTCACATGTTCAGCACCGGTGTGAATTACAAGTTTTGGGAACATTCTAGAGTCACAGATGAGCCTTGGTGCAGTGGTGTGTGGGATGTTTGTAGCGAAGTACAAATGCTTGAAAAGACCTTGACGTTCTTCCAAACGCACGGGGATATCAATGAGCTGTTTAACGTTTGGAAGTCTTTCAAAAGTACAAGTCTTTGTATAGTGTAATATCTGACACTTCTTGAAATCCAACAAGTTAATGACAAATTCTGGAGCACTGTTTATATGGAAAATGTGATAATTTTTAGAGAAATCAAGATTCAGCTTTGTGTACTTCTCTTGCTCCAAGTCATGGTTAACCAAAGGTCTGGAGCTTAATGCCGGTGCCTCTGTATTTATAAGTTCAAACACCATCTCACCATAACCTTCACTTCCAAAATTACACTCAGAGATACATGGCATTTGACCAGCAAAGTATATGGTCAAATGCTGTACCCTTGGCATATGGATATCTCTCATTACTGGAACAAACCCATCCTCTTTGCGGAACAATTCAACGGTAAGGTGTGTACACGTTGAGAATGAACACCCGGTAAAGAACTCTCTATCACGTTCCAATGCACTGATCCGAAGTCTTCGAGTCACCGGGATCAATCCATGATGGTTTGTCCCATCACAAGCTGGAAGTAAGGAGTACGGTTCACGCTCAATCTTTCTCCAAGTGGTAACAAACTTGGACTTGTTCATCCCCAGGACTTCGAAGAAGCTCTGAGAACTATCAATTGCAGGAGCCAAGTCACCTGAACAATAAACATAAGAAGTCTGGTCAAAACATGTCTTACGTTGTTGAATGACAAGTCTCTGTGAATGTTTATGATGAGTTTGCAGCTCAAACAACTTTATAAGTCTTTGTCTTTTGAAACGGTCTGCATTTGCTATGAATTGACTAAGCTTAACCCTTTGAACATCAGGTACTCTAAAGAATTTGGGGAAATCATCACCGTCATCATCAAGGATAACCATTGCATGTTTACGAATGCTTTCATCGGCAATTAAAAGGTTTCGAACCGAATGGGCATCGAGATCGGAAATGATCTCAGAGATCAGTTCCCTGGGGAGAACATCCATCCACGGATTATGTTCGGCTCTGTAGTATGACATAGCTATGTATTATAAGAACAGTAAATTCGATGCTAAAAGATTGGGGTCACTTGCCTTATATATAGCGGGTTTGCAGTGATTTCTGTCCATGATATTGGTGTGTTGTGGTGTTTTCTGTCCATGCCGGAACTCCGCCTGTTCATGTAAGGTTGAGAAGATTACTCGGTTGAATGAGGTAGACTGCTTTCACTAGCCAGGTCTTTGCCAAAGAGGACGATATAGAAGACATCGTGATGTGCGTCACTGTTTACGAACAGGGATTCTTATAACGGTGTACCTGCATGACAGGGACAAAGCTTAACCCCACCGGGAGAATTATTGTGAATACACGAAATTATTAAAGGGAATGCATTAAAAACAGTTTGTGGAAATATTAAGAATATAGCTGTGTTGTATCGGAATCTTCATATGCTTATTTGTTTGTGTAAAGTTTATTTTTCTTCAGAAGCTGTGGCAATGAAGAACTTTGGATCCTTACAATCATTTGGAGTCTCTCTCAAAACGTCCTCGATGTTCCATCTTGGAGGTTTACCATCGAGCGAACCACCGGCGATACCAGAAGAGAACTTGAGGAAAAGTTTATCACCAACTTCACTGAGATGACGAAGCAAGTAGTCAATGTCTTCTTTGGTCAATGCCGAGGAGACACATAGACGAACTCTTGAAGATGTAAGTGGAGTAGCAGGATAACCGACAACGACAACGGCGATCTTTCTCTTATAGAGCATTCTAGAGAAACCTGGCATCTTTGCAGGGGCAAACAGTAACAATGGGATAACAGGCGAGTCATCAACACCATAAACGATGAAACCGAGTCTTTGAAGACCCAATCTAAGATAACGAGAATTGAAAGCGATTCTATCCAATCTTTCACGACCTTCACCTGGATTCACCTCACCCATGATAACTTTCATAGATGTCAAGATTTGAGCCAACACTGGGGCACCAATTGCCTCCGCATAGTTTTGACCGTTGATGTCCAATCTCAAACGATCAATCAACTCCTTTTTACCAGAGACATAACCACCAGCGGCACCGAAGGATTTGGTCAAAGTACCCATAAGGATATCAATCTCTTTTGGGTCAATACCGAAATAATCACAAACACCACGACCTTTTGGACCAATGGCACCGATAGAATGAGCTTCGTCAACGAACAAATAGAATTTGTACTTCTTCTTCAACTCTAATAATCTTGGTAAATTGGCCATTGTACCTTCCATAGAGTACAAACCTTCAACGGCAACGACGATTTTCTTCCAAGGACGATGTGATCTTGGTTGACCTTGTGAAATCTGTTCTCTAAGCAATTTTTCCAATGCCTCCATGTTGTTATGACTAAAAGTCTTCACGGAACAACCAGAGAGTCTAACACCTGTTCTAATCGAGGTATGGTTCAACTCATCAGAGATGATCAACGACTTCTTATCGAGTAAAGAGGCGAACAACGATGCATTTGTAGCATAACCCATGGAGAAGAGAATGGAATCTTCGACACCGATAAAACGTGCAATGGTCTCTTCAGTTTCTCTGTGTAAATCAGTGGTACCAATGACATTACGAGCACCACCGACACCAACACCGTATTTGTCAACGGTCTCCAATGCTGAGTCTGTGCAAACACCTTCGGATTGTGCAAACCCCAAATAGTTGTAAGAGGACAAATTGAGACAAGTCGAAGTTGTTCCTGGGAATGTGAAGTAACGGTTATAATCATGGGCATCTCTATCGATACAAGTGATGAGTCTCCCTGGGACACCTGCGGTAGGTCTTGCGAAACAGTCATCAATCTTCTGCTTCATACGACGGATGTAAAAAGACTCAAACGTGGAATACCAAGGGGCCATACCGTCCTTCTCGAGTAAATCAGCGTATTTCCGTGGATGGAACCTGATACCCAAAAAGTCCTTGATGTGGCCCACGATGATCAGGATGAGGTAGTTGAGGTAGGTGATGATATAGACATAAGTCGGAGGCTCGTCCTCGATGGGGTCCGGCAACGGTTTACCTTCACGGGACACGGTGGTGTAACGGAACTCGTCGCTTGTGAGCGCACCAAACTCGTTCTCCTTCTTGTCCTCGACGGAGAGCCCGCTGAGATCTATCTGCGGTATTGTCCGGGACATCCTTGAGCTCAGTGAATGGGAATGGAAGGCCTCTCGATAAGCTTGAAGTGTGAGATCAAAAGAGACAATGTTGTTGATAGTTTTAATTTCTCGTACGCGTCGACGAATTCGCGCGCACACAGCTTCTCGGATGCTTCTCGGTGCTCCGGTTGGCTTATAGTTCGGTCATTTCTTTGTGAATTTTGGGCTAAATCATTATTTATTAATCTCCCAGCTTTAACCTTTCAAACGGTACAATTTGCATCAATAAATCATTTATAAAGACCATAAATGACACCATGAAGCCTTGTGAACCCCTATTTCCAACGGTTTGGAGCCCTGGTCCCGCTGGCTTATCTAATCAGAGATGTCCGGGTGTCTTCTGGTTCTTCGCGACGCGTTCAGGCCAAAGTGTCAACATTAGATCTCTTACAAAGACGTAAAAGAGAGGTCTGTAAAGGAAAGATGGACAAACTGGTACCATTGGCCACTGTCGGTGCTGCCACTGCGCTTGTCGTGTCGGCGCACGGTGCCTTCCAGCCTCTCCAGGCCGCCGTCGGGTTCGCCCTTTACGGTTACGTCTCCACGGACTATCTCATCCCCAAACTCGCCCCACATTTCACCGCTAAAGGCCTCTTTGGTAAAGATCTTTCGAAAAAAGATAAACCGGTGATCCCGGAGACAATCGGTGCCATCACAGGCACCGCATATCTCTTTGTGATGTTCTTCTTCATCCCTTTCATGTTCTACAAATATCTCGTCACTTCGACAGTGGGAGGTGGTGAACGTGGCGCAGGTCTTCAACTCGAAGGTGATGGGTTATTCCCACACGATAAACTCGCTGGGTTCCTCAGTGCAATCATGTGCTTACAAAGTGTGCTATTATTGGGATTGGCAGATGATTTTTTCGATTTGAGATGGCGTCATAAGTTCTTCTTACCTGCTATTGCAGCCATCCCCTTGTTAGTGGTTTACTACGTTGATTTCGGTATTACACATGTGCTTATCCCAACATGGGCCCAGGAGTACTTTGGGGGTGCCTCTACCATTGAGCTCGGCTGGTTATACTATGCTTATATGGGTGCTGTCGCCATTTTTTGTCCAAACTCAATTAACATCTTTGCAGGTGTTAATGGGTTAGAAACTGGACAAAGCGTTGTCTTAACGATCATTTTGTTATTGAATGACGCATGTTACCTCGCCTCTGGTTCAAAACAGGCATTTGAATCCCATTTGTTCTCCTCTTGTTTGTTAATCCCATTCCTTGGTGTCTCATTACCATTGTTCAAATATAACTGGTGGCCAGCACAAGTGTTTGTCGGTGACACTTACTGTTACTTTGCAGGTATGGTCTTTGCCGTTGTCGGTATCCAAGGACATTTCTCTAAGACCCTTTTACTTTTCTTCATCCCACAAATTTTCAACTTCTGCTATTCAACACCACAATTATTCAACCTTGTCCCATGTCCAAGACATAGATTACCAAAATTCAACGCCGAGGACGGACTCATGTATCCATCACATGCGAAATTTGAAAAACCTTTGAAGAAACCAGTTGAATTAGTCGCACATATCCTCGCAAAGCTTAAACTTCTCGAGATAGTTCAAGGTAAAGACGATCAGGGAAATACAAGAATCTTGGAATCGAGTAATTGGACTTTGATTAACCTTACCCTTGTTTGGTTCGGTCCAATGAGAGAAGATAAACTCTGTGCAACGCTTCTCATAATGCAGTTCATCATTGGTGTCTTGGCCATTGTTGGAAGACACACTATTGGTCCATGGCTCTTTGGTTACGACAACTTGTGGGTGATCCAGTAATCCCTACAGATTAAAAAATAAATAATGGGTATAGACTGTCATCATGAATATATAGGTTAATCATACTGCTTCCAGAATTCACATCTCTTGGCCCAGAGATCGTCAACCCAACTGGTCACTTCCTCGGTCTTGACAGCAGATCTTGCACTCCAGAACTGGTCGAGTCTCTTCTCACCTTTGAACTTCTTCTCATACTCGAAACACTGGACAAGCATCTCAAATTTATCAATGTCCTTAACGTATCTTGCCTCTCTCGTTCTAATCTCCTCGTAATCCAACCAACACTCCATGATCTCCTCACCACGCTCAGCATCGTATTTGGTAACCAACTCGGCCAAATATTCAATGGTGGCAAGTTCCCTTCTGTGTTTCTCTTGTTTATCAACTTTATCAAATGGAGTGATATCACCGACAAGTGACTCCGCAATATCGTGAACGATGGCGATCTTGACACAACGTGAAGTGTCCACGGTCTTGTCCTTGATCAACATGGCAGTGACACCCATTCTGTACATGTGGTCGGCAATCGATTCACAATCATGGATATCATGATCAACCCATCCGGTTCTCTTTTGTGTCTTCAACAACGACACGATTTGAAGGAAAGTGAGCACGTAGTTCGAAGGTTGTGACGAGACTTGCGAGGCGAGAAGCTCCTTGATGTGTTCTGGGATGGCAGACTCAACGGTCCACACTTCGGAAGAGGTCATCTTGGTGTTTATCTGTCGGTACAAAAACGATGAGGTTGTTGATCTGTTAAAAGAATGGCGAAGAAGTGTGGCAGCTCTCAAAAAATTCATCCAAAGGCTCAGAAGAGTAAATAGTTTGGAAGCGAAAGCCTTGGCACTCTGGAAGTTATGGGGTTCTCCAGATCTCAGTGCTAGAAAGTTTTTTGTGGATAAAAATTTAGGCTGCCGTGTTATGGTTTTTCCGAAAACGGAAACCCGGTACGGCCACTCTATGTATATTCTATAGCGCTTTTTGCATTGATTATACTACCAAAGTTTTACATGAAAACAGCATGAATTGTACAAATTATGTAGTTCCTTTACAGAAACCAACCTTCTTTTACCCTATTTTTTTAAATGACATTAAACAAATAAAAGAACTTTGGATTCCTTAAGCAACCAACTCAACAACACCACCAGCAGCTCTGATCTTCTCCTCAGCCAACTTGGAGACGAATCTAGCCTTGACAATGACTGGAACCTGTGGCAAACGACCCTTACCGAGGACCTTACCGTAACCGGCAGCCAAAGTGTCAATAACTGGGGCAGCGGAAGAAGAAGAAGAGGCCAAGTACTGCTCTCTCTTCTCCTCTGGGACCAAAGTCCAAAGCTTGTCCAAGTTCAAAGTTGGTCTCCAGAAGTGCAAAAGCTGCTTGTGGAAGTATCTCTGACCAACCTTACCGAAGTAACCTGGGTGGTACTTATCCAAGTTGGTTCTGTGGTGGTGCTGACCACCAGCCATACCTCTACCACCCGGGTGCTTTCTGTGCTTACCGACACGACCCTTACCGGCTGTATATATTGTTAGTATGACATTCTTTTTCTTTAAAATGGAGCTATGGTCTTTATATGGTGGGTCCAGTCGAGATCGTAGAAGAGTTTATATCACTGTGCTTGTGTAATGTGTGATGGATGCTTTGTGATGGACTTTGCTAGTGCCAGATGGGCTGGTTCCTATGGTATCTGAAAGATGGATCGGTTATACTCTCCATGTGAATGTGTTTCTTGTCATATGATAGATTGAAAGGCTTTTGATGCCCTTGTTGCGTATACTGTGGGAGTGTGTTTCTTCTTCGGTGTGTGTTGTGTGACTTCTGTGTGTATGACTTCTGGTAAACTGGACCTTCCAATCGACGTTGCTCCTAAGCTGTGCGATTCACATACCGGAAACGTGACCTCTGTGCTTTCTGGTCTTGGTGAATCTGGTAGGCATCTTTAGATTTCTACTTGTGGTGACAGAAGCTTCCTCGTTGTTGTGTGAGTGTGTTGAAGAGTTAAAGCTTTCAGTTTTTTTCACTGGCGCGCGCAGTCCCACAAGCGCGCTGCGGCGGCCCAACCCGGTACGCCAACTGGGTCGGTTTTTTCGCGGAAGAGGTAGGGGATGTGGCGCGTACCGGACTCTACACCGCGCCGCGAAAGCGTTTGTGGAGCTACGCAGGGATGACTGTGTTGCGCGAACCGGCTAATTCACAGGGCGCGGACTAGCCCGTGGTGTTTGGGTGTACTATGTTGCCCTATGGATATACACGTGACTTTTACAGGGCAACTACACATTCCCCCACACATTCATGATCGCACTTGTTTTTGACACAATTTATATCTACAATCAATTTAAAGAAATGCCATATTATTTGCACATAGCTATGAGATCAATCCAAACGGAGTGCCCAGACTTCCTCATATGTCTTCTTACCTTTTGTCTCTGGTAAGCTTGTCATCACAAACGAAGCGAAACAAGCACAGATAAGTGCAAACCCAAGGTAAACATACCCACCAACGAGGTTATCGGCAATAGGGAACAGATACCCAATCATAAATGTGGTGATCCAGTTGACACATGTACCATAACTTTGAGCTGCACCTCTTGCCTCTGATTGGGTAACCTCGGGAATCAACAAGAATGGGATAGGACCGAGACCCATTGCAAATGATGCCACATACATGAACGTAGCAAGGACAGTGGCAATGGAGATATCGTTCAAGATACCAATGGAGATGATAACAGATGAAACACCCATAACGGTAACGGATCCCAATAAACATGGTCTACGACCAAGCTTATCAACTAATGGTGCAGCAAGGAACGTGATAAGGGCATTACCAAAAGAGATACCACAGTTGATAAGAACGGCATAGTCTGGGAGGATTTTACGAATTGTACCAACACCATAGAAAACAATTGAGTTGATACCACACAGTTGTTGACCTGCAAGCACTGTGGTGACCACGAGGAATGACTTCTTGTAGAGTGGATCTGTGACATAGGAATGGATGTTGACAAGCTGTCTGTCTTCTGTACCAGACTCCAAGAGTGTTTCTTGAGATTCATCACTGTAGGATCTAATCTCTTGATCAACCAGAGAAAAATCGCCTCTTAATTTGAAGATAACTTCACGTGCTTGGATAAGATCACCATTAGCTGTCAACCATTTTGGAGATTCATCGATGAGGAGATACACAAACAAAGAGTTAAGTGCACCGAGAAGTGCACCCACCAATAACAGATTCCTCCATTGGGGAGAATTGGCCCAATCTATTGCCAATACTTGTGTCGTCAAGATACCGATGTTAATGGCCACTTGGTTCATAGAGCCAAGGAATCCTTTCAAACCGTGAGGAGACATCTCATTGATGATCAATGGCGTGACAACAATGGTACAACCGGCAGCCATACCTGAGACAAATCTCCCCAATGCCAATTCCGTGACAGAATTCGAAAGTGTTTCCATCAAAGCACCAATGACAAACACAGCACCGTTGAAAAGGAGCGTCTTCTTTCTCCCGTATCTATCAGCTAGAAACCCAGCATATATCGAGCTCACCAGCCCACCAATGGAGAAAATAGCAGTCACGAGACCCAAACCTTGATCATCCATCTCAATACACTGTTTCAACCCCAATTGACCGAAAAAAGACGTGTCATACTCGATTCCTGGCACGGGGACCTCACTCTGACACGATAACACTGCGGAGGGCCCGTTCAACTCGGACATGTGGTAACCGTACTGCAACGACCCCAAGCATGCGACTGCCACGGAGGCCAGGAGGCGACTTGTCCACTGTCTGTCGCTCATCCCTTTGTCTTTCTCCTTTCGGTTGTCTGTGTTTGTTGGTTGTTTTGTTTGGGATTGTTTCTCCGCACGAAAACATTGAAATTCTCACCCCACAAACACTACAGAACAATCAGTGCAAAGATCAAAACAGAGTACAATGGAGGACCCGCGGGCCAGTGAAAGGTTCCATCTCGAGCCATTGCCGAGGGTGGTCGTCACCGGTGGGATGGCGACCCTTTTCGGGTTTATCCAAGGTGCACACAGTGCCTACGCCGAGGCCGGTTCGAGATACTTGGTGGAGAACTCGCACAGGTTACCACGCACAAAAGGTGGTTGGTATTGGTACTATAAGAGGAAGAACTGGGTCTGTCTGAAAGCAGCCGTTGACAGTGGTGTTGGTCGAGGACTCAAGTTTGGCTTTGCAGCGTCGTCGTTCTTTGCCATGGAGGCTCTGTTGGATCGATGGAGAGGTAAGGTTGATCTGCTCAATACAACGATCGCAACGGTGTCGTGTGGTTGGATCTATGCTAAGTGGTACCGGTTGCCGGGACTTCCAACAAGACAGTTGTTGAAGAACGGTGTGGTGTTTGGTCTGGTGTTTGGACTGTTCCAAGATGCCATGATTCGACTTAGAGGTGGGAATGTTTGGTATCTACCACACAAGTCTACACTGTCTGCATGAATTCATTACTTATTTATATAACTTATTTAATCGTCATCACTTTCATCCAAGTCAAAGACTGGGTACTTCAACACAGCAGCAACACCGGTGATCTGGTCCAATTGCTTACCGGAGTCGTGCAAAGTGGAAAATACAAACACGTTACCACCGTTGGCCTTCACGCTATCACCCATCTCTGTGTACTTCTTTCTCACCAGGACATCGTCGGCTCTGAACAGCGTGTCTGTGAGCATGAGCTTATCGACGGCACCCATCTCAATGGCCTTGTTGACCTCCTTTTCACCGTACCAGGACTTACCGTCGTCGTTGTTTAGGGATTTGAAGAACTCCTCCATGGCTAAAGCGTCTTTAGCATACTTGGTATCTGAGAGTTGCTTTTGCACTGCTTCATCTGTCAATGCCTCGTCGAGGCCTTGTAAGTACCCTGTGGATGAATGTGTTACCAAGAATTTACTCTTATTGGCAAACAACTTCTTATTATCCGTCTTGGCTGCAATCTCGAACAACGTGTTGTATAAACCTTGGGCATAGAACCCAGGCGAGGCCAAGATAATGGCTTTCAACTTATCCAAATCTAAACTTCTCACAATGGTCTCTGAGATTGTCGTATAGAACTTATTCAAAGCCTTATCATGTGCAGATGAATCACCACGTCTCTTCTTTGGAATTGATTTCTCAATCTTCTCTTTCAACACGGTCATATTCTCAGTGATCAAACACAGATGTGCAACACCTTCTTGTAACACAACGGCTGCAACTTCGGCTTTAGCATCAACATCCGTAGCCTTATGAATTAACTCTTTGGACCGTTGGTCCCATTCGTCTTTGTATAAACTGAAAGGACTGTTATATGTCACCTCGGCAGAGTGCCATGAGTGTAAAGGAACATCTTCCAATTGTTCAGTGGTTTTACCTCGAAGTCTCATAGATTCATCCGAAGGTTCAAACTCAATCTCTTCTAAGAGCAATGAAAGTTTCAACACAACTTTCTCGGATTTACCATTAGAACCTTTTTTAATGTTACGTGTGGTTGTGATCTTGACGATGTCACCCTTTTGAAGCACGTTATACAACGTGAAAAGGTCCTCTTTATCCTCTGGACTTAGCGAAACTCTTCCTGAGCCGTTGCTTTCGATCTGATGCGATACAAGTTTCATTTGTTGTTGTCTTAGTTGTAAGATGAGAGAGAAAGCAATTGTTCGAGACATTTTTCAATTAATATGGGCGCGCTATCTGGACAGAAAAACTACGTAGATCTCAGCACGAGATGACTTTATTTATCAACGGACACAGGCGTTGACGAGGGTGGACACCTTGAAGGACTCGCCTCTCTCGTTGGTGAGCTTGGCGTCCGGCTTGCCCTCCTGCTTGTAGACAACCTCGAGGGTATCCAATGTTGTGAATCCTGGCTGGACAGCCTCCCAGATCTTCTTCTTTGGATTGAGCTGTTTCTCCGGGACGGAGTTGTAACCTTCGAAGAACACCTTCTCACCTGGCTTGGAACCTGCTGGTGGGTCGACGAACTCGACGGTGTCGTCGTTGGAACCACACAAGACCATTGCGGTGGATTTAACACCTCTCATGTTAACAGGCTTCAAGTTCGCCACGACAACAACGTAACGCTCTTGCATGGCCTCCAATGGGAAGTGCTTGACCAAACCGGAACAAACGGTACGTGGACCCTCTTCGTCACCACACTCAATGGTAGAGACGTACAAAGAGTCGGCATCTGGGTGCTTAATGGCCTTTTGAATGAAACCGACACGCAAATCAATCATACCTGGGTTTGGTGGGACAACTTCGGCAGCCTTCTTAGCCTGTTCTGCGGCAGCCTTGGCCTTCTTCTCCTTCTTGGCCTTCTGGGCCTCCTCACGAAGCTTCTTCAAAGTCTCCTCATCTGGCTTACCCTTTGGCTTATCGGCCTTCTTGTCCTTCTTGTCAGTAGCTGGGGCAGCAGCAGCCTCTTTCTTACCATCCTTGGCATCCTTGGCATCCTTCTTTGGCTTCTCCTTGATCTCTCTTGGGAGTTCGACAGACAAGTCGATGACGAGTTTCTCATCGGCTGGGACATCGACGATGGTATTCTGGACGAGGTCAGCCCATCTGAGAACGTGACGAGAAGTGGCATAATCCTTAGCGGAGAGCTTCTTCAACTCTGGCAAGGCACGGGAGAAGACAACGGCGTCGGCAGAAGATGGGGTGTTACCCAAGAGATAAGTTGTAGACTTCAATGCCTCGTTGAATTGGGCAAGGGACTCTGGGATTCTCTTCGAGAGAGTGGTCCATTGGGACTCGAGGGCCTGTTGCTCAGCGGAGAGGCCGGTGGTGGCTGGGGCCTCGGCAGCCTCAGCAAGGGAGAGCTTCTTGAACTGTGTGGTGAGATCAGACATATTGATAAGTCCTTATCTTATATGATTATAGTGAGAAAGATGATCCGTTATGTATTAATGGACGAAAAAATCAATGAGCTCCTGCTAGTGGCACGGGTGCAATTGGCAGATGTGCTTATGTAAGCGGGCCTTCCCATATATCTTTTACTCTTTGGTATTATCTCTATAGAAAGACCCATTGATGTCATTAATACATAACACCGACGGATGAATGAATACATAACACAGATGTAATACACAGATGAACGTAGACACGACGTTATACCGGACTTTAAGGGCGCGAGGCTGTAGCACTTTGCAATGGAACATCACCAAAAACCGTACAATTCAGCACCGAATAATAGAAATCCTGTGATTATCTTATCTTCTAAGATATCGGCTCCGCTTAAGTCTTGGCTCCCCGCTTCGCCGTCCCCAGACAGTTCAAAGAGCCTCCGCCTTCCCAATCGGGAGCCATTTGCGAGTCTCGGACTGTCCAAAAAACCTGGAGAAGCGCCATCGGCGCCTACACCGGGCCTTTCTCTCCACCGCAACAAGCTGTCAACAAGAGACCACAGAGCCCCTGTGTGACCTCCAGTGATCAAATCAGTCACACACACACACACACGTGACCACCGACTTTGATTTTATTATGTCTCAAGACACGGAGAAGAAGCGTAAGCAGGTTCGCAAGAAGACTACACGAGCATGTAACCATTGTCACAAGGCCCATATGACATGTGATGACAGCAGGCCTTGTAAAAGGTGCTTCCAACGAGGTCTCCAGGACACTTGTGTCGATGCCCCGAGAAAGAAGAAGAAGTATCTGTTGGACGTGCCCGAAGAAACCGTTTATGACTTGTCCCGGTCGGCTACAAATACTTCGGTGAGTCCCTCTATGGATAACTATAACCAATCGAGTGTCACTCTTCCATCCCTGCCTTCGTTGATGGATCAAGTAAAGTCTCCTCTCGGTCAACAGCAACAACAGCCAACTGGTCTCCCAATCATCAACGACCTTTATCCACCACAACTGTCTTTCAACAAGAGCGTCATGCCGTCTCAGGAAAGTTCATCACAGCACTATATCCCATCGCTCACACAGAGACAACCTTCGAGGTCGAAGTTCATGTCTAATGCTGCCGATTCTGAGTACTCTATCTTATCCGACATCATTCGTCAAGACGATTTGGGACTTGGTATTCGAAGTTCTTTCCCCACAGACTCACAATCCCCTGGCAATACACATCGTAAAGACTCCTCCGGTGTCTCCACCGGGTCAACACCAACATCACAAAACATGCAACATGACATTTACGCCTCTTACAGCAAAGGTGATAAGACCATCAATCAATACATGCTTGGTTTCGTTCAAGACAAGCTAATCACTTTGCCCGAGGCACTCAAATCCATTGAAGGGGATCGACAATTTTCAAGTCATGAACCGATCGATGCCGTGTTATCTTTCTCAATTGCTATCAACGATTCCACCGAGTCTCCACAACTGGTACATGGACCTTTATCACAATGGGGGTTATTGTTCAAAGACAGTGAAGACATATATGCCAAAATTCGTAAACCATTCTCCTATACACCGGGGTTCCATGCATTGATTTCATATCTTAAAACCCGTTTCGCAAGGGATGAATTGATACAAATGGCCAAGGCAATGGCAAGTTATCGTCCAAGTTTCATCGCTTGTACTAATACTTTGAAAGAAGATGACCTTATTTTCATGGAACAATGTTTCCAAAGAACTTTGATGGAATACGATAAGTTCATATCGCTAAGTGGTACCCCAACAATTGTTTGGAGACGTACTGGACAAATCGCTTACGTTTCGGAAGAGTTCTGTATCTTGACAGGTTGGACTAAAGAGCAACTGTTGAATAAGATCACTTTTATCGTTGAACTCATGGATGATTCAAGCGTTTTGGAGTATTTCAATCTGTTCTCGACAATTGCATATGGTGATTTTAGAGGTGCTACCATGGCTGGATGTACTCTGATGACGCCTGAAAACTCAAAGATCAAAACAACGTGCATTTGGACTTTGAAAAGGGATGTTTTCGGTATTCCAATGATGATTGTTGGTAACTTCTTACCAATCTTGTGATGTACAATGTACTACTACTCATACACCGTGTAGATATTACAGTTCATTCATACCTTATAGAAAAGACTCGATGTATAAAAAAAGACCTTGGATCAACCTTCAAAAAGCAACTGGAGAGAAAGAAAAAGCATAAGTACGGGGGATATCACTGGGCCAAGATGGACTTGACGAACTCAACGTAGTCGACGTTACCATCCTTTGTAACGTTAACACCCTTCAACAACTCATCAACCTCCGAATCGGACAACGTCTCACCAATCGAGGTGAGGATGTATCTCAACTCACCGACACCGACGTAACCGGTACCTTCTTTGTCAAACACTTGGAACCCCTTGACGTAGTCCTCCGGCTCGCCCAATGGCTTGAAACCGTCTGGTCTGTTGATGATCTTCACGTATGTGTCAAAGTCCAAATCACCAGAGATCTGGGATTGCAAATCAGCAATCTCGGCGAGTGTTGGGTTCTGGCCAACGGCACGGAGCAAGTCTCCAAGAGCATCTGGAGACACCTTACCGGTTCCCTTCTTGTCGAAAAGAGAGAAAGCGTCCTTGTAAGTCTTGGTGTTGGATGACTTTCCTGGTGTTAGTAATTATCTCTTTCTTGTGATGTGGCAATGCTGTCATGATCCCTTTTTATGGTCTCTCAGGAACGGTATGTAACAAGGGGGAAAGCATGGAACATAAGCAGCACGTTCCAAATGGACCAATACTCACCATGGTTAACTGTTCAACTTGTTGTTTGCTTCTTTTTAACAGTACAAACGCGTCCAAGAATGAATCCGTTTCAGAAATCAACGATATTGTTTTCGTTCGTTCGCGGCTTTGTTTACATTTCGGATGGATGTTTTTTGGCGTATTTTCCGAATGCGGAAGGTTGCCTCTTTGGGAAGGGTTATGGGGCCCTGGCCACACCCGAACACCATCATCGGCATCAAGCATCAAGCTTAACGGCTTAACAGCTCTGTTGGTTCCTCAACTACACTTATTACATCTTAATGTTCTGTGTTTATAGATGTCAACTGCTCAGTCGAAGAGACTTGCTCATACGAAAGCTGTGCTGCCACCGTGTGCACTGCGCTATCATCCCTCGGACCCATCACTGATCTTCCTCGGAACGTACAAACTTGAAGAATCTACAAGGACTCGTCATGGTTCTATAGAGATCTACAAATACACTTCTGAAACCCTGACACTACACTCGACAACACCAACCTCTTCTGCTATCCTTGATCTCAAATTCTGTCCCTTTGATGAGACGCTCATTTACACCGGTCATTCAACTGGAGATCTTCAAGCATGGAGATACGATACTTCATCTTCAAAATTAACGCTTCTCCATTCACAAGTTCTTTTCGAAGGAGATGATGTGCTAGTCACTTCTATTATCCCATCCCAGACTACTCGGAACAGATTATTAGTTACAACCACAGATGGTTATGCATCTATAGTTGATCTCTTACCAACTGGGTTCTCCACCCCAAAGTTCTTTGACACTGCCCATGATTTACAATGTTGGACTGGTGCTTTTGGTAATTATGCCGAATTGACCAACGTGGTGTTCACAGGTGGTGATGATGGTTGTCTTACCGCTCATGACCTACGTTCCCCGGAAGACATGCCAATTTTCCAAGCCAAGCGGATTCACGATGCTGGAGTTGTAGCTATCCAAACTGCACAACCGGGTGATAAGAACGGTAAGGGGGATTGGTTCACTGATAAGCCATATGTTTTGTGGACTGGTTCATATGATGATTGTTTGAGAACGTTAGACCTAAGGTGTATCCCTGGTACGGGACTGATACAAGGTATCCCTCCAAGGGTTAAAGAGAAGCAAAATTTGGGAGGTGGTGTTTGGAGATTTGTTCCAAGTGTCACCCCTGGCGATAACAGACTTTTAACATGTTGTATGTATGACGGTGCTAGGATCATTGGTGCTAAAGATGAATATGAACCTGTTGTTGAGAGATTCTTCAAAGGGGAACATGAAAGCATGGTATACGGTTGTGATTGGAGTCCCGAAGGTGATAAAGTTGCCACATGCAGTTTCTACGATTGTGTTGTTCAAGTGTGGTCTCCAGATGAATGTATTTAAGTATCTTCTGGGTCTGCATTTCTTTCAACAAATGCCTTAAGCTTCTCCCAATCGACTTCACCATCCGGGTTTTCAATCAAATTCTGATCAACGTATGAATCCACTGGGAAAGTCTTTCTCACGGCAACGATTGTAGGGATGTTTCTAACACCGAATCTTGGGACGAGGTCCCTCGTCTCCGGGTAATCTGATTCGATATCAACCATGTTGATCTTCTTATCTGTCTCATAGGCAACGATTCTTTGTAAAGCACCGGTGACTTTATTACAATATGGGTCCCCTCTCACGGTGAAGTTTAGCAACACAGGTCTCTTAATCAACAGATAACTATCCAATTCCTCGGCATTTCTCACGGGGAGAAAGATTCTGTTTCCTTGCTTAGTCGTCTCTGGAGGGTCCAACATGGTCTTTGGGGTCCACCAAAAGTTGCGGGAGCCATAAAAAGCGGTAGCAACGATGAGGCCGGAGCCTAAGAGGATCTGTGGTCTTGTCAGTCTGACCATTGTGTTCATGCCGTTTGTCCGTTGTTTGTTTGCTTGTTTGTTTGCTTGGTTGTTGTTCGTTATGGGTGGTTGTGTCAAGTTTCAAACTTTCGTAGATCTCGAGAGAGGTTGCTGCTCCGGTCTCGGGCCGGAGCCTATATTATGCGGACAATAAGCGAACAATAGAACTAAACAATAACATATATTACCATACTTCTTAGGTAATCAACAGGTGGTCTATTACCTTGTGTTAACCTATATCTTTGACCCCACCGGAAGTCCCGCAGATGGTTAGTCAGCATTACCCTTATGACTAAGAATGCCACACTTGTCGCCTGGCCCTTCTCGGCGCACCAGCTGCACTACTTCTTACAAAAGTTTGTACTTATAAACCTCACGTTTTCCTGCTAATAAACAAACAAATAACACTAGAAGGGAGCTTTTACCTACAAAAATTCACTGGAGAAGCCAACTGCTCATTATAAGCATCGAGCCGGCCGAATCGGGAAACTTTCGCGCTCTTCCAGAATTCGATCATCCCGCCATCCGACATCCACACTTTTCGCCCAACCGACCAACGGACTGTCTTTCTCTTCACTCTCGAAAGACTATAGGCTTCTCTATACCCATACACACACAGTACATAACAGACAGACAGACAACACACACCCTTTATACCCCAGCTCATCACAATGTCAGAAGAACTTGCACAACCACAACCCATCCCAGCAACCTCGACGCTGTTCTCCGACTTGGCCATCGTGTCGCCAACGGTGTCACCCTCTGCATCGATCCCTTCGACACCACTAGCAGTGCCCGTCACCGAAACTGAGCTCTCCTCGTCACAACGAGCATCACTACCTGCCACTCTCCCACAAGTTCAATGTATGGCACGTGCCAGAATCCCAACGACACAAGGTCAAGAGATCTTCTTACATTTGTATTCGAACAACGTGGATAACAAAGAACATCTCGCCATTGTCTTTGGTGAGGAGATTAGAAGTAAGACGCTTTTCCAAAAACGTCCAGGTGAGACTCAAAGTGATAGAATGACTAGAGGTGCCTATGTGGGGAGATTACGACCAGGTAGAACCGTTGCCGATAAAGACGAAGTCACCGGTGAAGAAATCAAGTTTGATGATAAAGGTGATGTCATCATCACCGATGCCGAAAAGGAGACGTTGGTTAGAATCCATTCCGAATGTTACACTGGTGAAACTGCATGGAGTGCCCGTTGTGATTGTGGTGAACAATTCGATGAGGCTGGAAGATTGATGGGTAAAGAAGGTAGAGGTTGTATCGTTTATTTAAGACAAGAAGGTCGTGGTATCGGTCTTGGTGAGAAGTTGAAAGCTTATAACTTACAAGATTTGGGTGCTGATACCGTTCAAGCCAATCTGTTGTTAAGACACCCTGCAGATGCCCGTTCTTTCTCCTTGGCCACTGCTATTCTCTTGGACCTTGGTTTAACGAACATCAATTTGTTAACAAATAACCCAGATAAGATCGTTGCCGTTGAAGGTAAGGACCGTCTTGTTAAAGTTGCCAAAAGGGTACCAATGGTTCCATTGGCTTGGAAAAACGGTGGTAAAGATGGTATCAAATCTAAGGAGGTTGATGGCTATCTGAGAACAAAGATTGAAAGAATGGGACACTTGTTGCAAAAGCCAATCAACATATGAGATAATGAAACCCTCCCCCTGCCCCCTCCCCCAAGTGATCGATCCAACTGTTTTTGTCACGAACAACCATGCATTGTATATCGACAAGAGAATATCACACATACACAGTGTATTCATTCATTCCTCGATGTGGTACATTGATATGCGCCTTATTGTAGATATACATATACATCTCCCCACAGAAATGCGGCATCGGAACAGTACAAGCTAGGCTTAGGGTATAATCAAACTAGTGAGAGCTTACTTGTACCTTTGGGTCGGGCTATGCTTCAACAAGTCCGATGTGCCCAGAAGTCCATCACTGTTGTGTTTTTGATGCATGTTTGTAAAACCGGCATATCCGATGTGCGTCGTATAACATGCGAGCTCCCACGGGCGTCTTGCTCCGCTGCGGGAAACATCTTGTTCTAAAACACAGAACGATGGTTATTTACAATACAGTTCCCATTGCGGTGTTTGTATAGTTTGTCGATTGGTGGTGGCCGGAGGGTTTTCTTAGGGGGCCTGCGCTGTAAAAATGTGTGCTCCTTGTTTGTTTTCGCCAGGGACGCACAGTGCACAGCTGGGGGCAGCGGCGTCAAACCCTCCATGAGCCGTCGAGACCCCCCCCCCCCCCGGGCTTACTCCCCCC